>JAJPUD010026131.1:0-16858 GCA_023553655.1 Myrmecobius fasciatus
AGGTGACATTGTCATTCCCTGAGCTATTATGAGCTATGATATGAGCTTATTAAATATGAGCTATTAAAATCATCATTATTTCCATGTTTACAGATGCAGAAATTAGAATACAATGAAATTTGGGTTCTTCTTTAGTTTCCATATTAATTCAATGAAAAACAAGAGAATACATTCAACTACTAGTAGATAGAAAATTAGCTTGGAAGACATAAGATCAAAGCTGAAATCTTAGCTCTGACACTAATTAATTACCTCTATGATTTTTTAAAAGTCTAAAAATTTCTGAGTCTCAGTTTCCTTATCTGCAAAATGAAACTATGTGATCATTTTCTGGTCTAAATCTTATGAACTGCTTCTCTGTCAGATACTGCTTTCTCTCTAAGATGTAAATAATGAATTATTTCAGGAGAAAATTAATATTTTATATACTACATTGTTATTCTTAAGTATAGAATTATTACCAGACTTGAAAACTGCAATAATAAAATTTGTACATGATTCTACAAAGTATGTTCACAGTAGCATATTGTGTTCTCTAGCCAAGTAAAATATGTTTTTTATAAAAACTGTTGTTCTTTTTCATTTCCTGTGAGTTTCATAAAGAAGTCTGAAAACTTATTTTTTTGTTTCTTTCTTTGAAAAACAATTATGGAAAAAAGTTAGTTCCTTGAAGTAAGGATGTAATGACACCAAATAGGTAATAAAGGAGAGGCATATATCATAGAATGTACATTTAAATTTGAAATCACTGAATCTGATTACGTAAGATATTTAAGAGGAACAATCTTTTAAATATAAGAACAACTGAAATTACTAGAACTGTGTTAGTTTCTTGTTTTCAGAGTAATTCAGACTTGTGTTCTTTTGATTTGCCTACATAATAATAATAACTAACATTTATGTAGTACTTGTTATGTGCCACAAACTATGCTAAGGACTTTACAATTATTATCTCATTTAGGCTCATAATGGTCTAGGGAGATAGGTGCTTTTGTTATCCCCATTTTATACATAAGGAAACTAAAGAAAAGAGATTAAGTGACTTGTTCAGGCTCAAGAGCAACTAAATATTTGACACTGGGTCTTGGTCCAGCACTATATCCAATGAACCACATAACTTTCAGATAACATCTCATAAAATAAAGAACATAAAATAAAGAAATTTATATTTCCATGGATTTAATACAATTCTTCAATAGATTCATGATTTCTTTGATTTAATCATTCCCTCCAAAGGGAACAGATTGCTTTCTGATACTTTTGAATTCTTGTCCACATTTACTTCCAAAGTTTTCCATCCAATCATCTGGCAGCCATTCTTTATATCTTTCAAGATTCCAAATCAACAAATTTAGCATTAGAGGTATATATCAATGCTAAACTTGCTACATGATTGGATTCACTCTGCAATCTTAAGTCTCTGAACAAAACCAAATTACATCACTTATGCTTCAAACTGGATTAATTTTTCCTCTCATGTGGCTCTAAGTAAATAACAATGAAATTGCAAAACTTCAGATTTGCTGAAATAAATTCTTTTATCTTGAAGTAGAATTGTGAACTCTTAAGAAACTAATATTCCATAGGTTTTAGACAAAAATGTTATGTCTCTCTAATAGAGATCACAGTGGATGAAAAGAAAGAGAACTGGAATCTCGTGCCAACTTCTCTGCTAACTTCCAATCTCACATTTTCTACTGCATTTCAGAAACCTAAAACAAGATATCCAGTAAATATCTTAAACTCAACATATCCAAAAGTGAAATCATTATCTTTCTGCCTAAAACTTCCCCAACTCTTCCCTTCTTGTTACTGTAGCAGGCAACCCTATACTAGAGATCTTAAGTTTGTTGTCATTCTCAACTCATTATCTCTTATCCTCTGTTTTCAATATGTTGCCAAAGCCTTTTGATTTTATCCATGTAAGATGTTTTGAAAATGCCTCCTCTTCTTCTTACAATTGCCATGACTCTGGTTCAGACTGACATCAGTTTAAGCCTGAGGTATTTAAATATCTTTCACCTCTCTAATATATTCTCCATTTTACTAACACAGTAATTTTTCTAATGAAGGTCTGTCCATACCACTTCCTTATTCAATAAACTGTAGTGACTTCCTATCTTGAATACAAACATTTTGTTAGATGTTCAAAGTTTTCCGTAACTTTTTTCCAATTTTAATATCCCTTATTTCTTTCCACATATTCTTTAACCCAGTAGCATTGGCCTCCTAGCCATTCCATGTCCAAGACATCTTGGCTCTAGAGATCTCCTTTGATTGTCCTTCAATACTCTCCCTTTTAATTTCTGCCTCTTGGCTTTCTTTAAGTTTCAACTAAAATCCCATCTTCTACAAAAATCCTTTCTCAGGTGCTTTTAATTCTAGTGACTTCCTTTTCTTAATTATTTCCAATTTATCTTGTAAATAATTTCTTGGCGCATATTTGTTTGTTGTTTGCCCCATTAGATCATATACTTCTTGAGAAAAAGCATTGTATTTTGCCTTTTCTATTTTGAGTATTTAGCACAAAATTTGACACTTAGTAGGCACTTAAAAACTATTTACTTGACTGACTTCTGTTGTTCCTAGTTCTACATTCCCTAATATTTCATTTGACTGGTCCATCATTTCACTCAGCTACTGATCAGGTCACAAACCCTAATGTTTAATGAGCTCCTGTGGCTGAGAAACTAATTACCTGGTTGTTGGTCTTGCCCTGAGAAGCCAGAGCTTATCCATCATGGGCATTTTGCTGTCTTCCCTACTGTTACTTTCCTCTCCAACAGGAAGAGTGATGCTACAATCTCAGGACTCCAGATACTCAGAATCCACTTACTTGGAATATTTTGTCCTGATCTACCCAGACTATGCTTATTTGTGGGTAAGTATATGAAAACCACCTTAATCCAATATGTATTAAGTTATCTCTACATATGCTTCATATCCCATCCAGCCATTCACCAGAAAAATACAAGATATTTTGTCATATAAACTTCTTTTGCTATCAACCCCTTCTCATTCCTTGCTAACATTACTAACTAGAAAAAGCTTATTAGTGAAGAAAGATTTGAGGATGAAAGAGACCTGGACATGTTATAGGTTATAGAAAAGGCTCTCCTACTTGCCAAATCCCACATCCTAAAAGTTGAAATGTGAGACTTAAAGATATATAGGCTTTCTTGAAATGGAAATGTACTGTTTTATATTGAATCCTCTCCTTTGTTGTGTTGTGTATATGTCACTGTTTTTTTTGTTTTGTATTTAAATTTAAAAGATAAAACGAAAAAAAAAAGTATTGCAGAGTCCTTTCTTGTATGATACCTTTTGAGTATACAATAATGTAGTATTTGGCAATTTTTCTTGTTTTACACATTTGTCTTTCTCAAAAAATCCAAAATTAGCTTTTACAAATATTCTCAGGCAATTAATTTCCTTATTTTGTTATTGTTGTTCAGTCATTTTAGTCATATCTCTCTGACACTTTGTGAACCCAACTGGGGTTTTCTTGGCAAAGATCCTATAATGGTTTGTGATATTCTTTTCCAGCTACTTTATAGGGAAGAAACTGAAACAAACTGGGTCAAGCCACTTCCCCAGAATCATATACCTTGTGTGGCCTGAGGCTAGATTTGAACTTAGGAAAATGTGGTTTCCTAATACCCAGTTCTCTGTCCAGTATATCACTGGATATCACTAAGGTGGTGCCACTAATGACTAATTAGGTCTTAGATTAATTGCTGTGGGACTGTATTTTCAATAAACTAATAGTGAAAGGAAAACAGTTTATACAAAATTATGGATATTTGATACATTAGATAAGTGAGTTTGGACATTTCTTAGTCTATTTTTGCCTGAAACAACACAATAGCTATAATTTGGAAACTTTGGCTCATTGAAAATGACATTATAGATAGAGTCAAAGGACTTTTATTCAAATACTGGCTCTTCTATTTGTTACTTTTGAGAACTGGGTATGCCACTTATTTTGCTTGGATCTAAGTTTCTTGTCTATAAAGTGTCAGATTTGGACTAGACAGCTGTGCGATCAGGTCTAAAGCTATGATTTTGTGATCCACAACCTTGATCAAAATTTATGAGCACATACTAGTAAAAGATTCAGTGAGAAGGTTTACAGGCTGCTATTCTCTAAAGGGAACTAATACTTTTTTCTCCTATTTATAGGATGCTTTTTTAATTACATGTCATTGCCTAAGCAATGGGTGGGTGAGTGATTGCCCACAGGAATATTTGCAACAAAATTTGGGGGAAGAGACTTGCAATTTGATTTTAGTCACTCGAGGCAATAAATATGACATTCCTGGAAAAGAACCATATTATAGTCAGCTTGTCAACAATACCAATTTCTGATCTATCACAGGCCATTGTTGGTGACAAAGCACCTTGGAAAATATTCACTGTATGTTCAGGATTTGAACTATTTGATTTAAAAGACAGAGTGTTATGAGGTAGAAAGGAAAAAAAAATCAGTTAAAAGTTTTGCCTGGCAATTGAATCATTTGGGTCATCTAGGTTTTGTGTGTGTGTGTGTGTGTGTGTGTGTGTGTGTGGGTGTGTGGGTGTGTGGGTGGGTGTGTGGGTGTATAGGAAAATAGGGAATAAAAAAGAAGGATTTCCTTCCTTTCACCATGGAAGTGGGGCCTACAGATGTGAAATTTTGCATATATTATCAGATATTGTAGATGGGTTATATTTGCCTAACTTTCTTTGGCCTTTTTCCTTTAAACTTCATTGTAAGGATCAAAGTGTCAAAGACATGGAACTAGAAAAGACTACAAAGAATATCTATTTTAACCTTTTCATTTTTATGGATGAGTAAATGGGGCCTGGAGAACTTGTTTCTTTTTAAAGATTTCATAAAAAATATGGAAATTCAAAATTTGAATTCAAATCTTATAACTACAGAGCTCTTTTCATTGTGCCATGCCACATAAATGGATATGGGTATGGGGGGGAAAGGGAAGATATATTTAAAAGTAAATGTTGAATAAAAACATAAGATATTATATGTACACACATGTACATATATTATATATGTATAGATACGTATGTGATATTTTAAAAGGAAAAGCAGGGCCTTATTTCTGTCCTACAAATACATTCTATACTACATAAGCTTACCAGAATATTGTAGTAGCAATATTTGTCCTGGAGAACATTTATTTCATGTTTTGCCTACCTTGCCTACCTTAATAAGACATTTGAGAGGCATCATTGAATAATACTAACATACACAAATTTTTATATATGGAGAGTTTTATCTATTTATATGTATATATGCATGTATACACACGTATTTATATACACAAATAGACATGCATATTATATATATATATATATGTAGAGAGAGAGAATTAAAATTTACAAAGCACTTTATAAATGCTATTTTATATCTTTATAACAACCCGGTAAAGTCATTGCTATTATTGTCTGCATTTCATAGAATAGAAAACTGAGTTTGAGAACCATCCATTGATTTACCCATGGGCACTTGAGCCATGATTTGACTTCAGACCTTCTTACCTCCAAGTTCAATATGCTAGTCATTGTGCTCTTTAGAAAGGGTTTAGCACAGTTTTTATTCTCCATTTTTTCCTGTTTACATTGCTTTTGAACTTCTTTGGAACTTTCCATAATGCCCCCATTTTGGATACCTTCTATCCACCACTCACTACCAGCTTTTCACCTCCTTTTTGTGTGTTATATTTCCCCATTAGACTATAAGCTCCTTGATGACAGAGACTCTTTTATTTACTTTTTTTTTTTTTTTTTTTACTTTTCATACCACTTAGCACAGTGGCTGGCATATAATAGGTATCTAATAAGTACTTGTTGACTGGCTGTCATAGTTACCTTCCCACTACTTCCAGTGGACTGGCTTTGTTCCAGTATTGTTTCTAAAATATACTAGCCATGTGTCTTGAGCAAGTTACAGAGGCATTCCTGATCTGCTTTTGTGGAGGAAGTTTCTACACTAGAGATTTTCCCTTAGTAGGAAATTTGGACTTAATGCCAATGCATAAGTTTTATAAGATTGTATAAGAATGGGAAAATTCCCATTCATAAGTCTAAAAGAGAAAACTCTCTCTGGAAGAAAATGAAATGTTAGAGAGGAAGAAAGTTACTAGTAGAATTTAAGTGTGTTATTAACAGGAAGAATATGACTTTATGGAATATAAAATGAGGCATGGTATTGCAAATCTCAAATTCAGATTTAATGATAAAATAAATGCCATATTCTGATTTTTAAAAAACATCTTATTTTTTATATCACTCTAATTTTAAAGTTTATATATATAATATATACATACACACATATATATGTATATCAACATATATTTGTGTATATGTGTTATGCATGCATATAGATATTCAAGTATGTATATGTGTATACACACACACATACACATGTTTTACCTGAGTCATACATCATTAATCATGATTTTAAAAAAGAAAGAAGGGGGAAATGCATTTCAGAAAAAAAAAACATTCAATATACAAGCCAAATGAAAGAATATTTGCCATATTTTGACTTACTTGCAAAGACACAAAGGAGTAGGGGTAGGCTGAGGCATGGTTGTTGGCAGAAGTTTTTCTGCTATTTATAAGCACAAGCCCAAGTCTTGTCTATCCTTAAAAGCAAAAACAAAAGAACAAAAGCAAAAACTTTATTATTGCCAACCATCCTTGCTAACTATTAATCTATTAATGAATAGATTTTTCATTTCTCATCCAAATGCTTTGAAAAAGCTACCTATATTTGGTATTTTCAGTTCTTCTTTTACTTTCTTCTTACCAATCAATAATCTAGCTTCTGAATATTCATCCTTGAAATGAAATTTCTCCTATTCAAGTTATCATCATCATTAAAATACTAAATCTAACAGCACCTTATGGATCCTCATCTTTTGTTGTTGTTGTTGTTTGTTTGTTTGTTTTTGCTTTTTGCTAAGGCAATTGGGGTTAAGTGACTTGCCCAGGGTCACACAGCTAGGAAGTGTCTGAGACCAGATTTGAACTCAGGTCCTCCTGACTTCAAGGCTGGTGCTCTATCCACTACACCACCTAGCTGCCCCTCAATCCTCATCTTTGATCTCCTTTTTTGTACTTGTTACTGTTTTCCACCCTATTTTCCTGAATATTGTTTCTTCCTTGAATTTTGGAGCACTATTGTCTTTTGTTTTTCTTTCTACTTTTCTGACTACTCCATCTCAATCTCCTCTACCCACTCCAGTCCAAACCATACTTAGCTTTCAGAGTGATCACCCTTCTCAACATACTAACTGTAAGATCAATACTTGTGTCCAACCTGTGGTAGAGCCTCCCAGTCTTCTATTAGTCTGATTAGCAACACTTGAATACACTATACCTAGATTCCAATAATGATGCCATTTTGGTACTCTTTGAGAATAAAGGTCAATCAAGCAACTAACCATCCATTTTAAAATGTTGAATGCAAATATGCAAAATACTGAGATTTTTAATAGATACAACAAACCACCAAAGAGGGTTCCTTCCTTGATTTTCCAAACTGCTAGTATATCCTTTCCATAAACTACCTTATATTTTTTTTTATATATTCTACATATAACTGTATAAGTACATATGTGTTTTCTCTCTGTTAAAATTAAGTTCTTTGGGTTCACAACAGATTCACTATTTCTTTTTTTATTCCCATACTTAGCACAGTCCCTGGCACATGATAAGTGCCTGTTGATTGATTGAAAAGCTGTTAAATTAGACATATGACTATGACTAAACAAAGTGACATTATAAGGGCAAAATCTTACAGAAAATTCACAAGCTATCAACAGTTTCTATATTTTTGCCAAAAGAATGCAAAACTAACATGTGTTTCTGACTTTCTCCATTTTCTGCCAAGTGCAATTAGAATTAAGAGAGTCTTGGGCCCAGAAAATTAAGATTATCTTTATGTAGACATACAACTTATAAATTCCTATGATTTCTGGCCAGCTTGGTCTTACTATTTAAGTTCTTTGTCAAACAATTTTCTCCTGAATTTAATGAGAATCTATCTGAGACCAAAAATGGAGAGATTTATATAATTAAAAGAAATAACTAACACTTACATTAAATGAGGGAATGTACAAGAAACATATTTTATTTGATTCCCCTTTAAAATTTCATTTAAATCATGTTTTTCTGTATCAACTTATCCCACTAGCAGATAGCTACTCTCTTTTCTTTTTCCCCCCTCTGCATTTCTTTGTGTTTTCAAAGGCTTTAACCACTCCTTTCTATTTACATGTAATTTTAGCATCTTTTTAGGTTGATTGATGGCTTGGTCCTGTGGCAGGACCACTTAACAAGTTGGCCTTTCAGCACTGCTCAGAGCTTCAAAGACCTTGGTCATGACCCTATATTTCTCTAGAAAGTATTGGAGGGAATGGTAAGAGTGAAATGTCATCAGGGTTTGTGAATTCTATCTGAGAAATTATAATAACAAACTCTGATCTTCCCCAAATTGGTGTAGGAGAAATACTTTGAGAGAAAACATATTTTAGAAATTACTTAGAAGCAAACTGACTAGGGTTATTTTCATCTAAGAGTCCTGCTTTTATTGATTTGGATGTTTACTCTACTAATACCAATAGCAACCTACTATAATATTCTTTTCAAGCTATTCTTGAACTTTCATAAATCTTGCTCATATTTTAATATTATTTAAAAATTTTGAACATAAATGCTGAAAATACTGAGAATTCCCATTCATACAATAAAGTATAAAAAGGGTTACATATGAAAACAAGAATTACTATTTCATAAAATTTGTAAATTTATTTCTCAATTATATGTAAACAAATGTTTTTAGTATTCATTTTATAAAATTTTGAATTCTGTGTTCACTTCCTTCCCCTCTATCTTTCCCCTTTCTTGGAAAAAAAAGCAATTTTATATAGATTATACATGTGTAATTGTGTAATATATTTACATATTATGTTGCAAAAAAACCACAAATCCCCCCCAAAAGTGAATAATAAAGAAAATTTTAAAATGTATGTTTCAATATGAATTCAGACTCAAGAAGTTCTTTCTTTGGAGAGGAATAGCATTTTTTCATTATAAGTCCTTTAGAATTGTCTTGGATTTTTATATTTTTGATGAAAATAGCTAAATCATTCACAGTTGATCATCATATAATATTACTGTTACTGTGTACATTCTACTACATGTTCTATTCATTTTATTTTGAATCAGTTTATGTAAGTCTTTCTAGGATTTTCTGAAAGCATGTTACTCTTCCTGCATATCGCATAATAGTATTGCATCACAATCATATGCCACAGCTTGTTCGATACTTCCCCAATTGATGGACATGCCCTAAATTTTTAATTCTTAGCCACCAGAAAAAAAATACTACACTTATTCTTGCCCAAGTAGGTCTTCCCCTCTAAAAAATCTCTTTGAAGTGTAGACCCAGCAGTAGTACTGCTGAATCAAAAAGAATGAACAGTTTCATGGACCTTTGGACATAGTTCTAAAATACTTTACAAAATGATTTGGCCAGTTCACAACTTCACCAATAGTGCATTAATGCCCAAATTTTACCACATTCTCAGTAGTATTTGTTAATTTTCCTGTCATTTCAGTCAATCTGATGGGTGTGAAATGGTACAACAGAATTGTTTCCGTTTGCATTTCTTTAATCAATAATGAATCAGAACATTTTTCTCCATAAGGTTATAGAGAATTTTGATTTCTTCTTCTGATAACTACCTGTTCATATCACTTGACTTTTTATTGATTGTAGAGTGACTTGTATTCTAAATTTGACTCAATTCTTTATATACTTAAGAAATAAAGTTGTTTTTTTTTATCAATAGCTCAGGAAGACTCATCTTTTTTGAGTTCAAATCTGGCTACAGACACTTACTAGCTGTGTGATCCTCCCAAATCACTTAATTCTTTTGCCTCAGTTCCTTATCTTTAAAATGAACTGGAGAAGGAAATGGCAAACTACAATATCTTTACCAAGAAAGCCACAAATGGGGTCGTAGAGATTCAAACATTAACTGAAACAATGAAACAATAGCAATAACAACAGCAATAACGTCACAGAAAATTGTTGTCAATACCCCTCTGTTTCCTGCTTTTCTTCTAATCTTGATTGCATTGATTTTGTTTGGGCAACATCCTTTTAAATTTATGTAATCAAAATTTATATATGTTTTTTATTCTATGATTCTCTATGTTGCATATATACATTCTTCTTTGATCCATAAATCTGACAGGTGAAAATTATTCCAAGTTCTTCTAATTTGTTATGATATTTTTTACATTTATTTAAATCATGCATCCATCTTTACCTTATCTTCATATACATTGTGACATTTTCATCTATACATAGTTTTTGTGAATCTGCTTTCTAGTTTCCCAGAAATTTTTTTCAAATACTGATTTCTTTTCTCTAAAACTTGGATCTTGTGGTCTGTTTAACAATAGATTACTATGGCCAATTAGTATTGTGAATTATAAATTTAATGTATATGCACCACTTTATGTTTTAGCCAGTGCCAGATTGTTTTGATGTTATGCTTTGCAATACAATTTGAAATCTGGTGCTGCTAAATCACATTCCCTTCACATTTTTAAATTGATTCCCTGGATATTCTTAACATTTTGCTCTTCCAGGTAAATTTTGTTATTATTTTTTCTAGTTCTATAAAATACTTTTTTGGTAGTTGAATTGATATGGCACTAAGTAGGAAAATTAATTTAGATAAAATTGTCATTTTTATAATTTTGACTTGGCCTACTCATGAAAAATTAACATGTCTCCAATTGCTTAGATATGACTCTATGTGAAAAGTGTTTTGTAACTGTGTTGATATAGTTCCTGTGTATGTTTTGTCAAGTAGAGTTCCAAATACTTTACATTGCTTACAATTATTTTAAGTGGAATTTATTTTTCTATCTTTTTTTGCTGGATTTTATTGGTAGTATACACACACACCTATACATATAGGTGTGTGTGTGATATGTGTGTGTATGTATGTATGAATATATATGTGTATGTGTGTGTGTGTGTCTGTATCTATATGCAAATACTAACAATTTATGTGGGTTTATTTTATATCCTACAACTTTGTTGTTGTTATTAATCATTTCAACTAATCTTTTTAGTTATTTCTCTAGGATTTTTTAAGTTTACCAATATATATTCTAGAAAGAGTGACAGTTTCATTCCCTTATTGACTATTTTGATTCCTTCAATTTCTTTTTCTTGTATTATTAGCTAGTATTTCCAGTACAATATTAAATAATAGTGGTGCTAATGAACACCCTTGCTTCATCCTTGATCTTATTGGAAAGACTTTTAGCATGCCCCCATAAGAGATAATGCTTGCTGAAAACTTTTTTTTTAAATATGTAAGTAAATTTTATACAACTTTTAAATCCTTCAGTTCATTTGTTTTTCCTTCTAAACTTTCTATTATTTTCTTTGCAGCTAAAAATGTTCCAGTAGCTTTTATTTTACATTAACATAGTAATATCTTCTTTTCCTCTAATTCCTCCATCATAACAAACAGGAAAAAGAAAAACCTGAAAATAAATAAGCATTATAAATGCACACAATTAAGATATTTAAAGTGTATGCTTCTTTCTGTATTTTGAATCAATCATTTCTGTCAGGGGGTAATATTTCTTCTAGGGTCCCTTGAAGACATATTAGTCATTGTATTGATCATTTTTTTCCTTTTTCCTTTTCATCGTTGATATATAAAAATTGTTCTCTGGGTTCTGTTTACCTCACTTTCTATCAGTCCATTCTTTTCAGGATTCTCTGTGATCAACTCTTAAAAAATTTATTTTTAAATAAATTTGTTTATTTTAAACTTTTTTTATATTTTAAATTCCAAATTCTTTACCTCATTTCCACATTCTCCCCAACCACTAAATCAAGCAAAATGACATCAATAATAAATCTGAGATCTGTAAAACATTTCCATCTCAACCATATCACAATTTAAAAAATTAAGAACACAATAAAGTTACACTTCAATTTTCACTCAGAGTCCATAAGTTCTCTCTCTGCAAGTGGATAGCATTTTTTTCATCATGAGTTCTTTAGAATATTGTTGAGTCATTATATTGTCCAGGATAGCTAAGTCTTTCACAGTTGATCACCATTGCGACATTGCTGTTATTATGAACAATCAACTCCAAACCTTTTCAAGTCTTTGCATTTGTATAATGAGGATGGACTAGAAGTCCATACAAAAATGAAAAATTAGGTTTGGATCCTATCCAGAACCAGGAGTTGAATAAAAGTGAACTAATGATGCAAAGAACATTCTATATGTTTCTTGTTTTGTTAGATTATTTTTCTTACATGAAGATGAAATCTGACTCTGAAACTTCCATCATTTGCTTCTGATTCTCTTTTCTGTTTTTAGAAGCAATATGTGAGTTAAACTTTTAAAATCCTTGAAGGCAGTTGTTGTCTTTTCAAGTCTTCTTCAAGCTAAACAGTCCTAATTCCTTTTATTGATCTTCAAGAATGTGATTTCCAGTCTCCTCACCATCATGATAATCTTGTGCTTTAGGCTACCAATGTCTAAAATGTGATACTCAGAAATAGATTTTGTGCGATCACTTCAGAGCACTCTTTGGAAATTCCTTAGTGGGGAACTGAGAACAAAATAATTCTTCTTTTGGGAAAATAGATGGTATGTTTGGAACAATAGACTTGGAGTGAAGAAGATCTGAATCCTGCATCATACAATTAATTGGCTATATAACCTTGGGTAAATCACTTAACTTTTCTGAATCTCAGTTTCTGCATCTGTATAATTTGATTAACAGAAGCACTTACCTCACAAGTTTGTTTGGAAGACTAAATGAAGTGTCATGAAAACATAAAACCTCAAAATGTGATGTAAATGATAGATTCTTATTGTTATTAATATTAATATTGATTATTGGGTGGATTATAGGTGATACTAGGAAGTTTTCATGTTTTTGAATCTAGGATTATCCTGTTACTTGTTGAATATTGATAGGTGCTATTTTTTTTCTCAATCAAAGACTTCCTAAGATACATTATGATTAGCTTACTTGAAAATATTAAGTTAATTTCAACCTGTGCATCTGTCCAGTAGAGATATATTTACCATTTTTTTGGAAGACAGCTTGATCTAAGACAAAGATAAGTTTAAGAAATTTTGTAGTAACCTTAGGAAGAATCAGTAAGCTGTCTTAAAATATTTGAAAATTTTAGAGGGATTAAATGTATTCTGTTTGGCCTAGAGGGAGGTATTAGAAGCAATGGGCAAAGGTTGCATAGAGGTATATTTCAGTATGATGTCCAGAAAAAACTTTCTTAGACATCCCCACTAGTGAAATGGACTGCCTCGGGATTTAGCATGCTTCTGATTGAAGAAATTTGTTTGGTCAAAAGTCAAGTCACTTGTGGAGGGGATTCTAGTTCAAAGATAAGTTAAAATACATATATGTTTTTCAAGTCCTTTCCAAGTCAGAGATGCTGTAATTTTTTAGGAATAGTGAAATTGGTTAAATATGATAATATAATGATAATGAGTGTCAGGAGCCAGCACCCAGAAGGGGCCCCTTTCCCCCCGTGAGAAAACCACACCTCCAGGGCCTCAGTTCCAGGAATCAGCTGACCTCAGAATGTTTCAACACCAGATATCTTAATCAACAGAAATTCCTTAAGAATGTTTCAAACACCAGGTGTCCTAACCGATGGAAATTCCCCACATTCCTTCCCTTATACCCGCATTTTTTCTGAAGAATATATATATACTGTACCTACACACAATAAACTCAGACCTTGACAAGAATCTGCTTGGTCTCACCTCTCTTTCTCTTGCCCATTACCCCTTCAGGCTGGGTTCTCCTCGACCCCACGAATAACCTCATCCCGCTGGATGGGACAAATGAGCTACTAAACCTGAAGAAAATTACTCCTTGTTTGTGAATTAAAGAAACACATAACATATTCTCAATTAATATATTTCAGCAATCATAAAGGATAGCTGGGAATATCTCAAGATTCATCTACTAATAGATTGTAATATATTTCCGAGTATATTTTAAATGAAGTAATTTTATAAATATTTTCAAGGTCAGTATTTTTAGTAGAAATAAGGGAAACTAACAATGGAAAATTCCATCACTTTTTTTCAATTTTAGGAAAAAAGAAATGTGGCCATAGTGTGTTTCATGAGAGTGTGTTTGTGTGTGTGTATGTATATGTGTGTGTGACAGAGACAGACAGACAGACAGACAGACATATTCAGAGGAAAATGGTTAGAATCAGAGAGAGAAGGGAAAAAAAGAAGGGAAGAAAGAGGGAAAGATGGGGAGGGAGAGAAAAAAGGGAGAGATTGAGAATAACAAAAATATTTCATGCTTCATTAAAACAATAGAGATGACTATAGGTATAAGAAGAGAGTCCCATAATTAGAGACATTGCTTAAAGTCTTACTGTGTGGCTTGAGGAGAGGCACAATAGACATCTCCAGTCTCTTTTCCTACTACTATTCTTCAATGTAGATTTTAATTCCTGCCAGAAAGGAAAGGAGGAACCTGTGACTGAAGTTTGCTACTCTCCTGAGAGAGAGCTGGGTATAAGAGTAGAACTTTATCTATCCCCTACCTTAAAATTATTAGCGTAGCAAATATGATAAGGTTTAATCAAATTTCTAATGACTATGTCATTACTAGAGGGAATTAGGACCCCAAGTTCTACATCCTTTTGCCACTAAATGACAATTCAACCAACAGTGGAACACTTGTTCCAATCTTCATAATAAGGGTATGTTTGAGACTGGTACCACTCATGTCTTTCTTGAGCTTTTTTCTTCAGCAACTTGAGTGGGGTTGGCCTCTTCCATCTGTTTTCTCAAAGGTAGAAGTTAGAAGAGTGACTCAAAACTTGAAGAAGACTTGAAACTTGAAGAGTCTTGAGGGGTTATGAAGAAGGCAGAAGCTCTCTCCCCCCTCTCCAATTCCACCCCACTTCTCATTCAGAGCAAGGCCTTCATGTCCACTGAAGAGGAAAAAGTCCCATACCAATGAGATTGCATAGGGAAAGAAGCATCTTTTGAGAAATGATTTGTCAGAAGAAAATACGGAAATCCTCATGGTGTGGCAGTGCAGGTGAAATGTAAAAGTCAGGTAGGTAAAAAATGATTTTTTTTCTTTTTCTTGATATATGTGATCTTATTTGATCCTCACAATAATCCTGAGATAAATGCTGTTATTATTTCTATTTTACAGTTAAGGAAACTGAGGAATAAAGAAATTAAGATTTCACATGTGATATTGTAACAATGTGGAGGTCATGAAATTATGATGTTATCATTAAATGTTTGATTTGTATACCTATTTTATATAATTTTATACCCAGGGTGAGGTAAAAATTTCTCTGGTGATAAGGGTTCATGAGTGGAAAATGTTTAAGAAGCCCTGCACTGTGTCACCCAGGTGCCTTTGTTAATATTTTAAATGAATTAAAGGCAGCAACTGATTAAAATATCAGGTCTTTTTGATCATTATACAAAAGTTACATTTAGTGATGAAAAATACACAGTAGAAAAATGAAAAGGTTTTTTTTTTGTCTCAGACTTTACAGAATACAAAGAAAAGAGTGTTGATCTGAAAGTCATGAGAATCAAATGCGATTTTAGCTCTGGTATTTCCTAATATTATGATCCCTAGTAAATTACTTAATGTTTTTGTGACTTAGTTTTCCACCTGTAAATTAGGGAGAGTAACATTTGTACTCTGAGATATCTCAGAATCATACAATTTTGTATAAATGACTTGCTATTGCTATGACTGGATCAAGTAGCAAATTTAAAAAAATGATGATAAACATCTTATTGACAAGAAGACACATAATAAAACCAAATGACATAATCTAAGAATTTTTAGAAGCTCAACAATGATATTGTGGAACCAGTGGCCAAATTCTGTATCTTGTCAAGACAGTCATTATTCTAATGAACTGTAGGTGTCCATCTAGCAATGGATTGGTAACTTCCTGTCCAGACCGAAAATGATTCTAAATGGGACTGAAGAATTATAATAATTTTATGTGTCATAATGGAATAGTGAGCAAACTATGGATTTCTATAATGAATAATTGAATGACTAAATAATTAAGGAAATATAACCAAGGCAGGGCAACTAGATGGTGCAGTGCATTGAGTGTCAGGACTGAATTCAGGAAGACTCATATTTTGTTCAAATCTGGTCTTAGATAACTTCTTACTTGTGTGACCCTGGGCAAGTCACTTAACCCTGTTTACCTCATTTTTCTCACTTACAAAATGAACTGGAAAAGGAAATGGAAAACTACTTCAAGATCTTTGCCAAGAAAACCCCAAATAGGGTCACAGAGTGTCAGACACAACTCAATAACAACAATAATAATAACAACAGCACCAACAATAACAACAACTCCTTAGGGGGGAAAGGCCTCATTTCTAAAATATATACATAATTGACTCAAATTTATGAGAATTCAAGCCATTCTCCAACTGACAAATGGTCAAAAGACATGAACAGACAATTTTCAGATGTAGAAATTAAAACCATTTCTAGTCATATGAAAAAAGACTCTAAATCACTATTGATCAGAGAAATGTAAATTAAGACAATTCTGAGGTACCACTTCACACCTCTCAGATTGGCTAAGATGATGATGATGATGATGATGATGATGATGATGATAACAATAAATGTTGGAGGGAATGTGGGAAAACTTGGATACTAATATTATATTGTTTGTGGAGTTGTGAACTGATCCAACCATTCTAGACAGCAATTTGGAACTATTTCCAAAGGG
>JAJPUD010026132.1:0-16858 GCA_023553655.1 Myrmecobius fasciatus
AGGACAGGAGATCACCTCCCAGAAGCAAAGGACAGATCACCTCCCAGGAACAAAGGACAGGAGATCACCTCCTAGAAAGAGGATTTTGATTCCACAATATTAAATAGCGTTTATACCAACAAAATCAATAGAACCAAATTCAGAGGAGAATTCTGATTGGGGAAAATTTTTCATATAAAACGTCTCCTAAAGGTCTGAGAGTTATCAGCCCTGGAGTCAGGAGGACATGAGTTCAAACTGGCCTCAGACACTTACTAGCTGTGTGATCCTGGGCAAGTCATTTAACCCCAATTACCTCAAAATAAAATAAAATAAAAATAAAACTCTGCTAGTCAAAATAGACAGGGAATTAAGAAACATTTATAAGATCAAGAGAGAGAACATCAGATAGTGGGTAGAGAGCCACCGGAAGCCCTCAGTTCGAGTCCTATTTCTGATATATACCGAGTGACTCTAGGCACTTAAACCTCTCACTGGCCCCAGGATGCTTTCTGAAACTCTGGTTGCAGAGAAGGAAGGTACCAACTTGCCCTGGTGGAAGGAGTTTCCTCACCTGGGAGTTCCCTATATGAAAGCAATTCCATTTCTAGTTCCTATCCTTCAAGAAGACCAAGAGCCACTCCCCAAGAGCTAAGTGATCAAAGGTTAGGGACAGCGGTAAGGTAACAAAACTTTCTTTATCAATCCACTGATTAATTGAAAGGCAAAAGCAGACAAAAAGGAATCAGAACGTCACAGGGCCTGCCTTCACCCAACACCATTCCAATGCCTTCCAAAGACCCAGGGGTCGTCTCTCAACTCACAGATCTCCGCCAGAGAAACCGTCGGCCTCCTCTATTTACACTTGAAAACTTTTTCCGGCCTGCTTCCAGC
This sequence comes from Myrmecobius fasciatus, assembly GCA_023553655.1. Lineage (NCBI taxonomy): Eukaryota > Metazoa > Chordata > Mammalia > Dasyuromorphia > Myrmecobiidae > Myrmecobius > Myrmecobius fasciatus. The sequence goes on from JAJPUD010026132.1 coordinate 874, forward strand.
CTTCCTTTCTAGAATAATTACCCATGGTGCCCCCTCATCCACCTTGGAGTTCAGATAAGTTGGTCTACTTGCTGTTCTTTGGCCACAATATTTCATCTCCTGCCTCAGCTGTTCCCCTATACCTCAACTGCACAACCTCCTTACCTCCTACCCAGGATTCTTTGCTGCCTTCAAGGCTCAGCTCAAGCACCTCCGAAAGAAGCCTTTCACCATACCTCCAGGTACCCCAAATTCTATTGTATTTATCTGCTTACTATTCCCCCCTTCCTTCTCCCCCAGGAGAGTAGAAGCTCCTCGAGGGTAACCCCAACCAAGCTAATTGGCCCTTAATCACTTTGCTAACCCCAATACAGCCAATCCTAGCACTTGCTATGGGGGGTTGGGCGATGAGGATCACCTCACATCCCCAGACTTTCTGGGTTGGGGCCTTATAGTGTCCCGGGGGCACTGATAATCTAAGTGGGTCAGTGGGATAGTCAGTCACTTTCCAATCCCACTAACATTATGGGAGTTCATTCTGTCCTGGACCAACCTTGTTTCTGACCCTCTTGGGGTCAGGGGCCATTTGTTCACCCAGTTTGGTGCAGTGGAGGCTTCTGGGACCCTCTTCCCCCTGTTCTGAGAGGCTGGACTTGGCTTTCTCTCAACTCCGTCATTAGCTCCCATAAGCCCCATCCATTAGGAGCTTCCTCCATTCCAACAGCTTTCTGCTCTCTCCCCATCTGTCTCTCTCATTACTCAGTGGTCATTTCCAGGAAATGCAGGTGTTGGCTATGGAAATTATGGCACTGACCCATCACGCACTTAGACTTGTGGGCTCCTTGCTCTCATCTCAAACGGGAGCCAAGGTAAGGCAAACTGGACAGAACACAAGTATTCCCTTCCCCGGGAGGCCTTGGGAAGGGGCCTCAGCGCTGAGCTGGGCCCCAGAGGTGGGCCTGGAGGCTGCCAAGGGCAACTCTGCCATTTAAGCATGGAAGGGGCCAATGGGATCCAGTGTCCCAAAGACACTGGGTTTCTCACTCTTGGCCACTAGTCGACTGACCCTATTTCCTTTCAGGTTCTCCTTCTTCGTATCCCATGAAGCCCTTCTACTATTTCGGAACCCAGCCAAGCTTTATTCCATAAGCCTCCTGATCAAGGGGGAAAAGGGGATGCCGCCATTATTGTGATACATTCTCTACCCCCTAGGCGATATTACCCAGGACGGGACGAGACGGGTCCAAGAATGCCAGGAGACCGTCTTCCAGGTGAGCCACAGCAAGCATGGCAACTGCTCGACCAGAGCTCACTTATTAAGTGCCTACTGCGTACCAGGCGGCCTGGCCAAACTGACAGAGATGCGATCCTCGGCGGTACTTATTTGTTGGCTGCCTCTCCGGCACTGCCCCGATCCCCCAGACAAAAGGAACAGCAGTCCGCTGTCTAAAAAGGGCTTTTATTACCAGGTCTTTCCTGAGCTTGGTTCCACAAGCCCATGATGTCATTAGGAAAACTGATGCCTCTCAGGAGAGGGTGAGAAAGCCTTTCCCCAAACAGAACTCTTCTGGAAACCATTAGCTCCGCCAAGGCCCAACACCGAGGAGCGGCGGGCTCTCTGCCGTGTCCATTACTCATTCCTCCGGAAAGGAGGGAGGTATCTGGCAAACTCCGGCCTTCATTCATATTGCCTCTCAAGTAAAACAAAACCTTGAGCAGGAGGAAATAAGAGAAAGGAGGGAAAAAAAGAGAAGTGGACCCTGGGTACCCCAAGTCTCATTCTGGTCCTCCTCCCGTGCCCGGTCTGACAAACTCTGGCCTTCATTCATATTGCCTCTCAAGTAAAACAAAACCTTGAGCAGGAGGAAATAAGAGAAAGGAGAAAAAAAAAAGAAGTGGACCTTGGGTACCCCAAGTCTCATTCTGGGACTCCTCCTGTGCCCGGTCTGGACCCTTTGTAATCTGAGGTGGGAGCATCCCCGAGCTCCCCAAGCCAGCGGCCCGGCCCACTGATCGCCACCTTGCCAATTTCCTCGGGCTTGGGGTTGTACTTGCTTCCCCAGCACTGTCACTGCTCCGCTGGGGTTAAACAGAGTAGGTGGCAAAGGGGGCGGAAGGAAAAGACCGGCCTCCCCGCTCCAGGTTCTTCCCAGGGTCTATCTTTTCCCCTTGCCTGATTCTCTTGCTAGTGTCTCAAGGAGCTGGCTTGGGCACCCGGTGACTGTCCCACCGGGCTGAAATGGGGACATTTCAGTCGCTCCCCTAAGGTTACGGCTGCCTGCCCGCTGCCTGGGCCTTGGCTGTACCGAATATGAATCAGCCCCGGCCTTCCAGAGCCCCTTCACCATGATGCCCTTGTGGCCCCTGCAGAGGTTGGCCTGGTCTGACTAGCCCAATCCCAGGGTGCCCAGAAGTGAGATCCCTGCCTACCTCCCTTCCTCAGCCCAAACTCCCTTCTCTCATTTGCTCCTGTCCCATGTCACTTTTAAGCCCCCCCCCCCCAACCCTGCAGAAAGCCCTCGGAGGCCAGGTCATTTAGTTCAACCCATAATTCCCAAATGGGCATCCAATCTTTGTGGAAAACTTCCAGGGAGAAGGGGCCTCCCTCCCTGCTAATACAGCCCCTTCCCCTTCAATTTCCACCCCCTTCCTCGAGCTCAAGTGGCCACTCTGCCAGCTCCACACAAAACTGCCGCTTGGTTCTGCTCCCAGGGCCAGGATGTACAAGGGACGGCTCTCAGAATGCAAGAAGAGCACAGTTATCCTGGCTTTAGCCCTCACTAGCCACCCCCCCACACTATGGACTTGACCAAGTACCTCCCCTCTCTCAGCTGTTTTTGCCACAAATTAAAATATTCTCAGCTGAGGCAGCTAGGTGGCGCAGTGGTTAGAGCACCAGCCCTGAATTCATTAGGACCTGAATTCAAATCTGGCCTCAGACACTTAACACTTCTTAACTGTGTGACCCTGGGCAAGTCACTTAACCCCAATTGCCTCAACAAATATATATATTCCTAGCTATGACTGCAGAGCGCCCCAGATGTGACCAGGTTCTGCAAAATATCCAGACCTAGAGCTGGAAGGAACCATCGAAGCCATCTGGTCTAACCCCTCAGTGGTATACAGGAGGAAAGCAAGGCTCATCTGGGCTTGCACATCTATTAAGCGTCTGAGGAGGCAGGATTTGAATCCAGGTCTTCCTGACTCCAAGCCTAGCCCTCTCTCCACAACATCACTTGTTTTCAGACTTGTCCAACTCCATGGGACCCCATCCAGAGTTTTCTTGGCAAAGATACTGGACAAGTTTCCCATTTCCTTCAGCTCATTTTACAGCTGAGGAAAGCAAGGCTGCTGGAAAGTAAGTGACTTGCCCAGGGTCACACAGCGAGTTAAACGTCTGAGGCCGGATTTGAATTCAGGAAGATGAGTCTCCCCGACTCTAGCCGCCGCAGCACCCACCACCCAGCAGCCTCGCCGGTGATCCAGCTCACGTTCTGGTCACAGGGAGGCTCCCAGCGGAACGCGGTCGGCCAAACCCGCTGGCCTGCCTTGGCGTTAGCCACGCTCCCTGGACTCGCGCTGCCAGGACCCGCCTGGCGGCTCCCGCGATATGCCGGGTGGCCAGTTTTCCCTTTTCGAAGCTGGCCCCAAATCCCTCAGGCTGACTCACATTCATGGTCCCGTTGAGCTCGGCTACCGACTCATCATCAGTGGGGAACTGGTAGATTTGGACTCCGTTGCTCACCAGCTCACTTGTGATTTTGATTTTGAACTTGGTTAGTTCACTCTTGGCAATAGCGTCCGATTTGGCAATGATGGGGATGATGTTGACCTGTGGAAGAGAAAGCGGTGAGAGTCGAGGACGCCCCGAGTTCTAAGTAACTGAAGGAAGAAGCTCGACGCAAATCTATGAGTTCTATCGGGAGTGCTCTCCCGGTTGGGCTGGTGGGAAACGGCTAGTCATTCCCGGAGAGGAGACAAGGGCCAGAGAGACCACAAGATGGCAGGCCCCAGGGTCACGGAGGGGAGATGGGGCCTCCTGCCTCCCTCTCTTACTGGACTCTGGTAGGAGTCAATACCTACCGACTGGGGACTTTCAGCAAAAAGGAAGGGACCGTCCGTGGATAGTGAGCTGGCCCCAGTTGTCCCGGATAGAAAGGCCATGGTGGCGATTTCTGAGCGAGGGGGGCAATGTTCCTGCCGCTCCCCCTTCCCAAGCCACCTCCACCTAGTCTCTGGTGCTTGCGGCAAACGCTTTCCTTCCAGTGTTAGACAGGAGACTACAGCGTACGTATCCTCCTCCCCCCAAAGACAGGGACTTCCCTGACATATTCATCCACGTGTGGACATAAATGAGATGGGTCTTCCCTGACGGGGGAGGGAACCTGGGGCCACTGACACATGCTGGACAGGGCACAATGCTATCATCTTATTCGTGGGGGTCCCTGTTCCCTGAGGGGTTAGGGAAGGGTGAGACCCAGGAAAGTAGGAAAGGAAGTCAAGGGTCAAGTCCCACTGGTAGGGAGGTGGGGGGGCAACATCTTGCTGGATGAGGAGGGGGTGACTATAGTCGTCCCACATCGTTGAGGGGGCCGTGAGGGTCACGACCAGGTTCAGAGAAGCCGCTGAGGCCCTGAGTTTAGAAGGAGTCGTGCTCGGTGGGCCTGCCAGGCCGGTACCTTGCTGTCCAGCTTCTTCATGGTGACCAGGTCCAGAGACTTCAGGGAGTGGCCCGTGGGGGCGATGAAATACAAGCAGACATGGATGCGGGAATCGTGATAGCTGTGCAGGACCCTTCGGATCTTCAGCTCCTCCTGCAGGTATGCCTCAAACTGGGCATCGATGAACTCCACGATGGGTTTGTAGCTAAAAGGGAAGAAGGGAAAATATGGCCCCAGTGGACCAGTCCCCGCCCGGCCTTTCCCCAATCTTCCTGACAAGAGCCAGCCACTTCCTGTTCCATTATTCATGTTGTATGTATGGAGGAGGCTGGGGGGAGATGGAGCAAATAAGTCCAGACCTCACTAAGAGAAAAATCTCTTCTGTGTAGCCTTCAAATGCACTCCCCCACTTCTAAATGGGGGGGGGGGATTCAGGATACTAAATGTACATGACCCGGGCCAGGGGTATATAGCTGGCGAAAGAAGGTGACCTGGCTTTGCATGGTGGGGGAGAAGAAGGCATGCTGGGAAAACCACTTCCAAGGCCCAGCCAGCTGAACCCCTCTTCTTCCTCACCTGTCCTCCTTGTTGATCTGGTCTCCGAAGCCCACCGTGCTCACCACGGTGAGTTTCAGCCCCACGTTACTCTCCTGGAGGTCGTAGGTGTTGGAACGGAGCTGGACGCCAGGCAGGTAGTGGGTGGTCGTCTCGCCTTCGAGCTTGGTGTTGAACAGTGTGTCCATTAAGGTGGACTTGCCCACACCTGTCTCCCCTGCAAAATCCAAAGGTCCGGGGGCCTGCCTTTACTGCCATGACCCCTTCTTTATCGCCAGCTCTGAAGAGATCCACCATCTCTCCCCAGCCCCCCACTCACACACCGCCACCTTCCGGTCCCCCTGGCTTCCTTTGGGTCCCAGCTAAGATCCCCCCTTCTGCAGGAAGCCTTCCCTGATTTCCCTTAAGGAAAAGGCCTTCCCTCTGTCTACTGCCCAACCGATCCCATGTTGGGCTTGTCTGTGAGTACTCCTTTGTCTGTCTTCCACATTAGGTTGTGAGCTCTTTGAGGGCAGGGTCTGCCTTTTGCCTTTCTCTGTATTCCCTGCACGTAGCACGGGGCCTGGAACACAGCAGGTGCCTCCCCGTGCCTACTGACTAAAGCAGTGATGTCGAGCTCAAATAGAAAGGAGCCCCCCGGAAACCCGACGTGAGCCTCCCTCCTGGCAGGAGCTCTCTTTCTGTCGCTCAGTCATTTCAGCCCACTCTTGGGGACCTCATTTGGAATTTTCTTCTGCAGTGTTTTGCCCTGTTCTTCTCCAGATTGCTTTACAGATGAGGAAACTGAGGCAAACAGGGTGAAGTGATTTGCTAGTGAATGTGTCAGGCTAAATTTGAACTCAGTTCTTCCTTTTTTTTTCTTTTTTTGCTGAGGCAATTGAGGTTAAGTGACTTGCCCAGGGTCACACAGCTAGGACATATTAAGTGTCTGAGATTAGATTTGAACTCAGGTCCTCCTGACTTCAGGGCTGGTGCTCTAACCACTGCACCACCTAGCTGCCCCAATGGCAACATATTGCCAGCTTTAATGCCGTACTATTATCTCTGTCTTAATTGTATTTTGATTTCCCAATCACACCTGAAGCTGGTTCGTGTGCCCTGGGCACCATGGGTGCCTCCTGCAGCCGTGGTGTTTGATGTCTCTGGACTATAGTGATCTCCCATGTCTCTGTCCCTCAGCCCTGCTGAAAAACCTTCGCTAGCTCCCTATGAAACAAACTAGACTCCTCAGACTAGAACTGAAAGCCCATGATTTGGTTCCCACCTGCTTTCCCTTCACAAGCTGGCCACTGAGTCACAGGGACCTCCAGTCTCAATGCATGCTGGTCATGCTCTATAAGCTCGCCCCTCATTGATGTACCCATTGCTCAGAATTTTTCCCTCAGTTTCTCTCCCAGCCCTCTCCTTCTCTCCCTCTTCCCATTTCTTTCTCTTCTCCCCCTTCCTCCCTCTCCTTTGTACCTCTCTCCTTCTCTTCTCTTCTCCCTCTTTCCATCTTTCTCTTCCCCCTCTATTTCCCTTCCTCTTCCTCTCCCCCTCCCCCCTCAGCAGCGTACACCTTATACGCCCAAGAACAATATAAACTCCTCAGAAGGCAGAAATTGGTTTATTCTTTCTCTGTACCCCCAGGACCCAAACACACTGTAGGTGCCTAATACATGCTTCTTGAATTGAACCAGGTGTCTTCAAGATTCTCAAGTCATTCAACCGCCTCATTTTCTAGCAGAGGGGACTGAGGCTCCAGAGGCATAAGAGCTGACTTAATGATGTCCTTCCTATCTCCAAGGCAGCTGGGTGGCTCAGTGGATAGAGCACCAGACCTACAGTCAATAAGATCTGAGTTCAAATGTGGCCTGAGACACTGGGCAAGTGATTTAACCTCTGTCAGCCTTAGTCTTCACGATTGTAAAATGGGAATAATAATAGTTACCTACCTTGCAGGATCATTAGGAGTCCATATAATATTGATATAGCCAGTGCTCGGCACATAGTAGGTACTTAATAAATGTATATTCCCTTCTCTTATGAGGCCATATAATATTGGTAAAGCCAGTGCCTGGCACATAGTAGGCACTTAATAAATGTATATTCCTTTCTCTTATGAGGTCATATAATATTGGTAAAGCCAGTGCCTGGCACATAGTAGGCACTTAATAAATGTATATTCCCTTTTCTTATTCCCCAAGGTCTTGCAGCTAGTGGGCTCCAGTGACAAGCCGGGACACTGGCTTGTCCACCCCTAACCCAGCTATATTTCTGCTCTACCTCAATGGCTGCCCCTCCTGATCAAGTCAGGGGACGTCCGCCACAGCCCACCGATTGGGCAGACCCTCCGGTGCCCCCGGCTCTGTTTCTGGCTTTCACCTTTGGGACATTTCACCGAGAGCACCTTTGGCTTCTGGAGAAGGGGAGCCGAGTAGCCGGGAATATCCAGACAAGTGTGAGCAGACGTGCAAACGTCTTTCACTTATGTGAGCCCTTTTCTGCCGATCAACAAGCATTTATCAAGTGCTTACTGTGTGCCAGGCACCGCGCTAAGCTCTAGAGGTACAAAAAGGGCAAAGCACAAAAAGCCCAGGCCTGGACCTCAGGAGGCTTACACTCTGATGTGAGAGGGAGTGAAAGGAAGTAGCGGGAGCTTAGTGGGACAATCTTTGGATGGCTAGGGCAGAGGAGGGTGTGGGGTGGGAAGGGGAGGAAATAGGGGCAAGAGTTCTTATAGGGAAGAGATGGGACTCCCTGCGGCCTTCCCTCCTAGGCCGGGGCACCCGTGTCTCCACAGTCCAGATTTCACGGACAAGGGATGCGACCTGAGTTGTTTTCTCAGGAGTGGAATCTCCGCCCTTCCTTTGCCTGGTGCCCACAGGCCCGGTGTTAAACCTTGGGAGGTGGCTGCCTGGGCCCAAGACGGACAATATCGGGCTGGGCAAGAAGCTAAGACCACGATTTTCTCACCCTTTTAAATACTAAGTTAGGGTTGGCTAGGTGGCGCTGGAGTGCATTGAGTCAAGAGGGCTCATCCCCTGAGTTCAAATGTGGCGCAGACTCTTCCTAGCTGTGTGACCTTGGGCTAGTCTCTTCTCCCTATTTGCCTCAGTTTCCTCATCTGTCAAATGAGCTGGAGAAAGCACGGCAGACCACTCTAGGATCTGTGCCAAGAACAGCCCAAATGGGGTCACAAAGAGTCGGACATGACTGAAAATGACTGAACTGCAATAACAAAAGAGATCATCAGCCAGTTCTGGATATGGGGAAGTGTGCACGTGTGTGTGTGTGTGTGTGTGTGTGTGTGTGTGTGTGTGTAGGAGAGAAGAAGAAAAGATAGGAGAGAGAAAGAAAAACAGTCCTTGACATTGTCCACACCCCTCCTCCCCCATTTCATGCTAGAAGCAGGAAGCCGGGGGGCATGGGGCCGCCCATCCCATCCTCCCTGAAGCTGGAGTCGGAGCCCCAAAGCCCACTCCTACCTGGCCCCCTCCCACCCCACTGGGCCAGCTGCTAATGTGCTTAGCAGGCAGGGTGCTAGGAAGCACGCCAGGCAGATCCCGTTTCCATCCTGGGTCTGCAAAACCCATTAGCTCCAAACCCCGCCGCCATTAACCGCCCCCCCCCCCCCGGAGCAAGGGGAAACATTTGGCCCCTGGAAAAGTTTGTTGAGGGCCACCTGCCCAGGGGGGCCGAGAGGTGGCAGACTTGGCCGGCTGGCTGCGATGAGTCACCCCCAAAACTGGGAGAAGAGGAAGTCAGCCCAGACAGTGAGTGGGGACCAGGGCCCCTAAGCCGGAGATCACATTTCCAGGGCCGAAATCAGGGTCTCGGCAAAGAACTGGCTTCTTTCGGCTTGTTAGCACCAGGGGATTTGGGGATTTCGGAGCGGGTCGCTACCCTATGTGACCGACCCTGCCCGTCCCACCCATGCCAAAAATCCACCAGCCCCCACCGGGGAAGGATGGTGTACCAGCTCAGATTTTCCTAAGCAAGTGCTACGCTTCCGGAGGACTTACCCTTCAGCCCCCAAGGCCCTTGGTCTTGTATTCCTACTGCGTGTTTCTGAAGACTCCCAGAATCCCAGTAGGAAAGGGTCACTGAGGCTCAGAACTGACCAAGAATTCTCTCTGTCTCTCTGTCTCTGTCTGTCTCTGTCTCTCTCTCTCTCACACACACACCCTGGACAAATGATGATTCCGCCCTTCCTTGGGCTAACTCCTCTAAAGGAGCTCCTTCTACTTTTAGTAGCTTTTTCCGACAGCAAGCCCAAATCTGGCTCTCGGTATTTGAGAGGTCTAGGGTTTGCCCTCTGGAGTCAAGCAGGACAAGTGAGAGGCAACATGACCCAGAGGACTTGAAGCCAAGAAGGCCTGGGTTCAAATCCTGCTTTGGAAGGACTGTCAACTAGGCAGCAGTTTGTCTGAGAAAGATCTGGGGGTCCTAGTGGACTATAAACTTGGTTATGTCAACTGTGATATGACAGCCCAAAAAAAAAAAAAGCTAAGGCTGCTTTGAGCTTAGGCTACAACAGGGAGGCGTAGTATCTGGAACGGTGATTGTCTTGCCTTCCTCTGTCCCGATCAAACTACCTATGTAGTATTAGCTTCTGGGTTGCAATTTCATCTCTTTAAAACTCAGTTTCCTCTTCTGTCAAATAAAGAGAATGAATTAATGACATGTCCAGGGTCACCCAGCTAGTAAGTGTCTGAGGTCAGATTCGAATTCAAGGTGAGTCTTCTCCCATTCCAGTCCTGCTGGGCTCTATCCACTATGGCGCCACCTAGCTGTCCCTCACTTTGTATTTGAAGGGGAGAAAAAATACTGATAACGGCTCTGGCTCTAGCTCCAAATGGATCACCTTTTGCTAAATCTAAAGTCTCTTCCACGACAGAGCCCCTCGTGAGCCATTTGGAAGGCGCTCTCCCACTCCCTCCCAAGGCTTCTCTTCTCCAGTTTCTTCCCTGGCTTTTCACATATTTGACATTGGAACCGTCCCAACATATGGATGCTATAAATCTGACTCCCGACTCGAAGTAGAGGAGACAAACGGAGCAACTCCTCCGTTTCTGGGAGGTTTCGGCTTGGCTCTCTATGGCCTGAACAGTATGTACCTTCTCTATGCTCCACACGTGCATCTTGCATTATGGGCAAAGACCCAGAGACTCCAGCTTTCCTATAGGATGGAGAATCCGTCCAAGGGGGCAGACTGTGTTTCCATCCATCAGACAGGAAGCCACCCGGAATGAGAGGGCCCCGAGGGTCAGGAATGGGCCTCCTTAGAGTGGGAGAAGCTGAAGAGTTGCAACCAAGTCTCCCCCACTGAACTCACGTTCTTCTCCCTGCTATCTTCCTCACCCTTCTCCTTCCCCCCGCCTTCTTCGGTCCCCCTACTTCCCCCTTGCCAGGGCTGGAGAAGTTTTTCAGCTTATGGTCACAGAAGAGCAAAACATCCATGGAGTCCCAGAATCCCCTGAGGTGATCGGGGACCCCCCTCCTCAGTAGTAAGAATGCTCCCCATGACAAGTGGGCATCCAAGCCCTACTTGGAGACTTCCAGGAAGGGTGAGCCTCTGTTGTTTATGACCTCCCAGCGGGACAAGTCACTTCATCTCTCTCTGATTTCCTCATGTGTGAGAGAAGAGGGCTGGGTTTCCAAGTGTGGGGATCTTGTGATCCCTAGAGCCCAAGCAGAACCCGGCTGATCCCTCTTTCATAAGGAAACCCATCAAGCACTTGAAGGTGGCTAAGACATCTTCCCTATCAATGTCCCCGGGAAGGCAGCTTCTCTCCAAAAGCCCTGGCTCCTTTCCCTGCTCCTTATGGGTTGTGATGTCAAGGCCCTTCACTACTCTGGTCCCCCTCCTCGGGACACTCCTCAAATTATCGATGCCCTTCTTAAAATGCTATGCCCGGAACCTAATACTCCAGATGTAGTTTGATCGGGACAGAGGAAGGCGAGCCAGTCACCGTTCGAGACATTACACCTCCCTGTTGTAGCCTAAGCTCAAAACAGCCTTAGTTTTGTTTTTGGCTGTTGACACGATCGTGTTTGTAGTCCACTAGGACCCCCAGATCTTTCTCAGGCAAACTGCTGCCTAGTCTTCACCATCTCATACTTGTCTAGCGACTGTTTGGGACTCAAGTGTGAGACTTTGGGACCTGTCCAGATCTTTTGAGATCCCCGAATCCATCAGCCTCTGGTGTTAACTGACCTTCAATCTGCACCTCTCCACAATGAGATGACCTCATTAACCCCTACAGTTCTGTGTCATCTTGGACAAGTCACTTGTGGCCTCCCTCCTCCCTCCCCGATTTGACAAGTGGATTGGATGAGATGAGCTCAAAGGCTCTCTCTTCCTCATCCAGCTCCAGATCCCACAATCCTTTACTTTGGGACCATTAAGGACTCCACTGGCAATGGGGCCCTTTGCCTGTTTCTGAGCAGTCCCCTTCCCTCCAACTGGGGCCCAACTAACATTTTTCCTCGGCCCAAATGCTGGGCAAAGGCTGTTTCACCGGACTTCTGTCTTGTCGAGTCTGGCTTAAAAAAGCAAACTGCCTGCTGGTTTTGGGGGCTCAGTTTCCCTCCGGGGCACTGGCTGGGACGGGACCCATTTTGGAGAAGAGTCTCCATGTCTCTGGTGATCCAGCTAGATCCACAGAACCAGAGTGCAGCAAAGGTGGTAGGGACCTCAGAGACCACTAAACTCCAACTCCTTCTTTTAACACAGGAGGAAACTGAGGCTCAGAGACAGGAAGGGGCCTTTTTTGAGGTCTCTCTCCAATTAGTGCTTAGCAGCAGGAGCGGTCCGCTGAGTGGTGATGTGAGCAGTGATAATGGGGGGACTGTGCTTGCATACCCTCGATGAGGACTTGAGAAGAATTACTGCACTTTTAGCACTCAGCTCCCACAGGGAGAAGCAAAAGAGAGATGAGTCACTATCCTAGAATGGTAGGATCCTCCATTTAGAACTGGAAGGAGCCTTAGAGGCCATCTAATCTGACCCTCTCACTTTACAGGTGGGGAAACTGAGGCTTAGGAGGCTAAGCGCCCGCCTTCCCAGAGCTCACAGTCTGAGAGGGACTTCAAACTGAGGGCTCCAGCTTCTGGGGTCAGCACCGTTCCCGCTCCAGGAAGTTACAACCACGTGTTCCTGTGGCCCCAAACATTCACCCCCTTACGGCAGGCCCGGTGCTGAGCCTCTCCACTTTCAGCCAGCTCGCTCGTGGACGACAGGCAGCCGCTACGGCGCCGGTTCTCCCCTCGATGCCTTTGCCAGCACGGGAGAGCCTGCCAGGGTTTACAATGTGTTCAAGGAGCCAGGGGCCATGAGGAGTCCCAGCAGGCCGGTAGTGTAGGAGCGGCAAGGGCGAGAAGAAGGGCAGCTCCTACTGGCATGGCACTGGCAGCCTGGCACTAAGGGACACAGCGTGCACATTCACAGCCCATTGTGATATGGGATGATGGGTGGAAGAAGTTGGGGAGTGATCAGGGAAGACTTTGTGAAGCAGGTGGCACATGAACAGGGGCCCCAGGGAACAGAGGAGGCAGAGAGGAGCGTTTGTGTGCTGGGCAGGCTGCCAGGCACGGGAACAGCCGAAGCAAAAGTGTGGTGATGGGACAACAGATACGGAGAGGGGATGGAATGGCGGGAAGCCAGTTGGCTGGAGTTCTGCCCATGGTGGGGAGGAGTGGGAAGGAAGGAAGGAAGGAAGGAAGGAAGGAAGGAAGGAAGGAAGGAAGGAAGGAAACAAGCATTTATTGAGTGCCTATTATGGGCCAAACACTGCGTTAAGCCTTTTACAAGCAGGATCTTACTTGGTCTTCACAGTAACTCTGACAGCTAGGTACTGCTACTATCCCATTTGACAGGTGAGGAAACTGAGGCAGGCAGAAATAAAGTGACTCACCCAAGACCCTACAGCCAGGAAGTATCTTAGGCCACATTTGAACAACCAGATGTTCCTGACTCCAAGCCCAGCACTCCATACACTGTGTCACGCGGCTACCTCTAAACGATGATTGTGAGATAATACTCAGAGGCTAGGCTGGGGCCAGATGATGGAGGGCCTTGAATGCCAGGTGAGCATCTGGCAGGCAATGGATTTTAAACAGAGGAGGGACGTGATGAGGCTGATGAATAAGGGAGAGAAACAGTGTAGCATAGCGGGAAAAGTATTGGAATCAGAGTCAGGATTGGGTTCAAATCTTGTCCCTTTCACTGACTAGCTGTGTGGCCCGGGCCAGAACCCCAATCTCTCTGAACCTCAGATTCCTCATCTGTAAAATGAGGCCATTGATCTCCACGGCCTCCAAGGTCTCTTTCAGCTCTAAATCTCTGATCCTCATTGCCATGGCTGGGACGGAAGGGGAGAGAATGGAGACGGGCAGACCCCTGGAGAGGCTATTGCCACGGCCCGGGCAGGGAGCAAGAAAGGCCTTCACTGGGCAGCAGCCATGGCAAGAGAGAGGAAGGGTCAGAAGGGAGAGATTCCCAAGAGGACCTCATATTCCATTTCGAAGAAGAGCATCTGTCCGTCTATCTGTCTGTCTCTCTCTCTGGCTATGTCTCTCCATGTCTCTGTGTCTGTGTCTCTCTTTCCCCCAGCCTCCTCTTCTCCCTCAACACCACAGGCTGACAGATTGAGGATCTCAAAGGATCTAGACAGTCTCGAATGTCGGAGTGAACATTGTAAAATAACATTTATCCGGGATTTGTGTAAGTCTGAGAGGCAGTGTGGTGTCATGGGTAGAGCCTGAGAGTCAGGAAGCCCAGGATTCAAATCCTGCCTCCCTGTCCCTGTCTCTGTCTCTGTCTCTCTCTGTGTCTGTGTGTCTCTGTCTCTGTCTCTGTGTGTCTCTGTCTCTGTGTCTCTCTTTCTCTCTCCCTGTCTGTCTCTGTCTCTGTCTCTGTGTGTCCCTGTATCTATCTCTCTCTTTTTCTCTCTCTGTCTCTGTCTCCATACACACCCATACGTATGGAGAAAAAGAGAATATACATATATACATACATAATATATGTGTGTGTTTTCTCCCCTTTGAGAATGGAAGCTCTCCGAAGCCAGGGACTGCTGGATGGCCAGAGCCTGGCCCAGGGCCTGGCAGCACACAGTAGGTGCTTAAGAAATTCGTACCAATTTCTGGAGCTCTCCGAGGCAGGAGAAGCAGACCTCTCCCATTGGCTGGATGAGGCTAGCCCACTCTGGGCCCGTCCCCCAGAACAGCAGGGGCCCGGTGCAGGCGGAGCCCCCCCCGAATTGGGCCAGGGCAGCACAGCCAACGGGACTCTCCCCGCTGCCCCCGCTTCGTAGCCGAGCAAGGTTCCTTAGCGTTGAGGTAAGAGGCTTAGGCCAATTAACTCCCTCCCGATCCCGTGTTGGCTCCTGTTTGCTGTTAAGGAGAGCCTGGGTAAAAATAAACTTGACAGCAGAGTGCTGAGCCTGCCAGCCCCAGGCAGAATTTCCATGGGGTCTCACGCGGTGCTGTCCCACATGGCTCAGCCCCATATTCCCCTTCTTCCTCGGCCGGGACGGCCGCCGAGGGCCGCCAAGGCAGAGAGCGGGCGCGGGGAGAAAGCGCTCCAGAAAGCCTCGTGGTAAGGCCGTCCCAAGGAGATGGGGCCGTCGCATCATTTAACCTAATTACCTACAAAGCTTGGGCCCTCCATGAAACGTCCCCGTTCTGGAGCAGAATTTCCTGATATGGAAATACTCACCCACACACAGGATGTTGAAACAGAAACCCTGGCTGACCGATTTATTCACCAGCTGGTCGGGCAGGCTGTCAAAGCCCACGTGGCCAGTGAGGGGGACCGTCCGGCAACTTTCATCCTAATTTGAGCGGGGGGTGGGGGGGAAGGGGGCGTAGGAGGGAGAAGAGAGAGGGAGGGAAGAGAGAAGAAAGATGATGACATTTTGAAAAAGGAGATGTGTGTTTCACTTCTCCATTCAAACATTCTCCACCCGAGGAAGTAACACCCACCCAAGCAGACTGTGTCATCTCTTCCCTCTGCTGCCCCCGTCCCAAACCAGCTCAGCAGGCACAGAACAAAGCTTGGCTCCCCCTGCTCCTATTCATGAAAAACCTTCCCAGAAGTTCCAGGTGGGAACTCAACGTGGGGAAGGGAGCGGCTCCGGAAGGGACAGCTTGTCCAGTCAGGTCTGATTTTCCCTTACTCCTCATGTATGTGACCCGAGGGTGACGGCAAGGACGTGACCGTGACCCAAGGATAACAAGGACGCCACCGTGACCCAAGGGTGATGGCAAGGACACGACCATGACCCAAGGATAACAAGGATGTGACCGTGACCCAAGGATAACAAGGATGTGACCGTGACCCAAGGACAACAACGATACAACCGTGACCCAAGGGTAACAGCAAGGATGCACCTTGCTTCTTTGTGGTTCAATGGGTTCCATTCTCTCCTCTAGGAGTTAGCCATACTCCTGAAAAACACACTCCCCTCTTAATAGGATGACCTGAGAGGATGAGTCCCCAAAGGTTGAGGCAGGTGGATGGTGTGTGTGTGTGTGTGTGTGTGTGTGTGTGTGTGTGTGTGTGTGTGTGTGTGTTCATTAGGATGACACATATTGGAGGGACTGAAAGAAAAGAGGCATAAGGAGACACCATTGGTCAGGCTGTGAATTGGCCCAGTCATTCTGGAAAGTGATTTAGAACTGGGCTCCCAAAGTCACAAAACTAGACATACTCTTAGACCCGGTGAGTGATACTGTAACTGGGCCCGGATCCCAAAGAGATCCAAAAAAGAGAGAGGGACTCTTAGACCCGGTGAGTGATACTG
>JAJPUD010026133.1:2823-16854 GCA_023553655.1 Myrmecobius fasciatus
CAGTTTGTTAGAGCTATAGTACTTTTTCAAATATACTGTTTTCTAGCGAAGCCGCCTCTGTCATATTAGTGAAGTTGACTTAGTGAAGTTGACTTCATTAAGAAGAGATCTTAGAATGAGGACCAGTAGTGAGATATATATATATAGTATCTATGTGGTAATGACCATCATCATGCTTACACAACACAATTTCTTATAGTGTGTCGATATGTTTACTAGTCTACAATTTAATAACATAAGCTCCTTTCTTACAGAACAATAATATTCCGTAACATTCATATACCATAATTTATTCAGCCGCTCTCCAATTGATGGGCATCCATTCAGTTTCCAGTTTCTAGCCACTACAAAAAGGGCTGCCACAAACATTCTTGCACATGTGGGGCCCTTTCCCTCCTCTAAGACTCTTTGGGATATAAGCCCAATAGAAACACTGCTGGGTCAAAGGGTATGCACAGTTTGATAACTTTTTGAGCATAGTTCCAAATTGCTCTCCAGAATGGTTGGATCCGTTCACAGTTCCACCAACAATGTATTAGTGTCCCAGCTTTTCCACATCCCCTCCAACATTCATCATTATCTTTTCCTGTCATTTTAGCCAATCTGACAGGTGTGTAGTAGTACCTCAGGGTTGTTTTAATTTGCATTTCTCTGATCAATAGTGATTTGGAGCACCTTTTCATATGACTAGAAATGGTTTTAATTTCATCATCTGAAAATTGTTCATATCCCTTGACCATTTATCTATTGAAGAGTGGCTTGAATTCTTATAAATATGAGACAATTCTCTATATAGTTTAGAAATGAGGCCTTTTCCACCTAAAATTCTTAACAGCTCTGATTTTAATATTAACCTAATATCATTCTATCACAAAGAAGAAAATTCTCATATACATCAAAATATTTATACTAATTTTTTTTATGAAAAAGAAGTAGATGGACGATGATCAGGAAATGACTAAACAATTTACATTTACAAATGACTAAACAATTCTGTGAATATAATGGGAAATTACTGTGGTACAGGAAATTTAAAATGTGATGAATACATAGAATAGAAAAATTTACATGAACTGATACAGAATAAAGTAAGCAGAATCAAGAAAAAAAATGCATGACTACAACAATGTAAATAGAAAGAACTACAAAACAAAAATGAATGTTGCAAAATTACAAAGCATAAGCATGGCTACAACAAAGAGAAAATGGAAAATAACCCAATCCTACCTCTTCACATAGGTTGGGAAGCTATGGATATAGAACTTTGCACATATTTTCAGATTTTTTTTTGATGAACTGATTATTTGTTGATTCCCCCAACACACCTCATTTTTATCTCTAAGGAGCATTTGTTATTTAGAATGACTCTCTGGGAAGGGATATCTTGGTAGACATCCTCTCTGGGAAATTATGGTAATGTTAAAAATCAAAATTTATCAATTAAAACTTACTTTTTTAAAAAAAAAGTAGCAAGGCTTTTGACCTGCACCTTCCTCCTCCAAATGTCTCCTTCCTTTTTTCTGTCAGGATTGTCTAGAGCAAGCCTTCTTAAAATTTTTCCACTCATGACCCCTTTTTGCCCCAAAATTTTATGTGACCCTGGTTATATAAAATAGTATATAAATCAAACACTGATAATAAACTATAATTTCATAAACCCCATATTCAGTTATGAGACCCCATATGGAATGGCAACCCACAGTTTAAGAAGCTTTGGTCTAGAGCAGAGATGTCAAACATGAGACCCATGCCAACACTCCTGGTGTGGGATTAAACCATATTAAGAGGTAATTGAGAAATATTTAACAAAATAAATATAAAAATCATGTTAATATGTGGTTTTGTAAGTCAATATGTATCTGCAAGGATCATTATGTATAATTTAGTGACCCTTTTTTAATTTGAGTTTGACATTACTGATCTAGAATATTTTGGCATGAAAATATTATTTGTTTCTTCTTCCACTGATATTTACCCAAATGCTGTCTCTTCATTAAGATTCACAATTTTGGTTCCTGGATTTATTTATATGAATACATTTTCTTCAAACCCAATACTAACCTTAACCTCCATCTTTATCTATCTGGCCTATTCTGTTTAAGTAAGGTGCTCCTTAAGGACTAGCTTCTAGTAAAGGTCCTATCTCACTGTCTCAGTGATATATCCATGAGGTCACTTTGCCGCCTTCCAAAATGAATTATATGAATTAGAAATGGAAAGGATCTTAAAGATCATCTCATAATAATCTATTACATGCAGTCTCATACATAATTTTACATATGAGGAAACTGGGGAAATTAAATGCTTTATTCAAAAATAACACAAGTGGTAAATTATAGAACCAAGATTCAAAACATCATCCTTACTCCAAAGCAATGATTTTTCCATTGTACCATACTGTGCTACAAATATTGATCTATGTACCCATCACTCTCAATTGTTTCATGTTTTCAATGGTTGCATGGACAGAACTAGAAGAGATCTTAGAATGAGGACCAGTAGTGAGATTATATATATATATATATTATCTATGTGGTAATGACCATCATCATGCTTACACAACACAATTTCTTATAGTGTGTCCATTATATGTTTACTAGTCTACAATTTAATAATATAAGCTCCTTGAGGACAACTATATATCCATTTGTATTTCATTATACCAAGCATACTATATACACTGTAGATAATGAATCTTACTAAATTGAAAAATTGAATGATAGAGAAAAATCTTCCAATAGGCTACTAAAGTCAACTACTGGTTATTTAGCAGTTAATTATCTCGTTTCTGGATTATGTTAGCACTATTGGCACCATCACTCAGATTTTCTCCCTATATCTACATAAAGATTAGTCTTTGGTTTAGTACTCTAGCATTTGCATAGCTATAGCCTGTCATCTATTGAAGTCCATCCACTTTTATTTTACTATCTATGTGATGTCATTTCTCAAAAATATAAAACCCAAGACTGCTAAGTTTTCAAATGCTAGATTTTTTCATTTTCACCTTTGTGTTGAATTTGTTTCTCAGCATTTCATTTAAAGATATGGTACACTGTACATACAAGCAGAGTCAGGA
Source organism: Myrmecobius fasciatus (assembly GCA_023553655.1). NCBI lineage: Eukaryota > Metazoa > Chordata > Mammalia > Dasyuromorphia > Myrmecobiidae > Myrmecobius > Myrmecobius fasciatus. The sequence continues at coordinate 5,903 of JAJPUD010026133.1, forward strand.
GTCTTTTTTTCTGGGATATATAGAATCCAAACTTGGGAAAAACTGCCCAAGTGAACAAAGATTTGAGCATCATCTAACTTTAGTGTAAGGTCAAGAGTTATTTGACTTCCACTGCCACTTTTACACCAGATTCTGCTTCCAAACTCCTCACTTAACTTAATGGACAGGAGAGATACCCTTTCTAATGATGGCAATTGGCAAACAATCTATGTCTCTGTCTCTTTAGTCAGGCAACCAATAAACCAATTTATTAACTAGTAGTGTTTAATACTATTCTAGACAGTGTAAGGAAACACAGAACATAACAAGAGAGCTATTGATCTAGTTGGGGTAGTGCGTAGTAAGATATACAGCGCTATATATGAGTGGAAGAAAGAAATAATATTTTCATGCCAAAATACTCTAGATTAGTCATGTCAAACTCAAATAAAAAGAGGGTCACTAAATTATAAAATCATAAAACATTATTATTTAGTCAAAAAACTTACCAAAGTGTTCAGAACAGAATAGACAATTAATGACTATGTTTGTATTGAATTGAATAATTAATACTTCAAAGCCATAAATAAATACCAAATTAATAATAAAGAAAATAAGCATTGCAATGGAAAGATTCTTTGTTGTTTTTATTCAGTCATTTTTGTCCTGTCCCATTTTTCATAACCACATTTGGGGTTTTCTTAACAAAGATACTAGTGCCTATTTTCTTCTCCAGTTCATTTTATAGATGAGAAAACTGAGGCAAACGGGGTAAAGTGACTTCGCCAGAATCATACAACCAATAAATATCTGAGACTGGATTTGAACTCAGGACTTCCTGGCTCTAAGTCCAGTTCGCTATCAGCTGTGCCAAGTAAATTTCCCACATCCTAAGGCTTTTCCATCTGACTTATAGCTCAAATCTTCCATATGTTTCATCTCCCCCATGTATATGTAAGATCTTGAGATAAGTCACTAACTTACTTTTTTATTGGTATCTCCAGTCCTTAGCACATGCTTTGCATATAATAAGCACTTAATACTTTATTCATTCATTCATTGACCTCATACATATCACTACATAGGTTTTGGAGAAAAGACAAGCCCTTAGAAGGGCACCACAGATAAAGAGGACTACAGAGTCACAGGCAAAGAGGGAAACAGTTGAAGTTAAAAAGCAAACCCACCCCCCACATCTTCTCACCTTCTCCAAAGCATGCTCCTAAGATGTCATTTCCCTTAGGCAAAACTCCCCTAGAAAAAATCACATCACATCAGTTCTAGGCACCCTGATAATGGAAAACCAGACTATGTCTAGAGGTGAGTGACCACAATCATGATGTAACTATGCTATATGAGAAAACCATATGTTATATACTATGCAGCCTGAATAGTGGCTAGAGAGAGCTGGCCTTAGAGTTGGGGTGGGGGGGGAGGGGGAAACCTGACTGGGTTCAATTCCTGACTAACTCACACTGACTGAATGACTAGGAAAATAATTTGACTTCTCAGTATTTTTGAAGGCAGCACAGCATATGGAATAGGAGCTATCTTTGGAATTCAGGAAGACCTAGATTCAAGTTCACTGGACTCCAGGTTAAAAACTCTTGCTTTAAGAATTAAGGAATTAAAAAAAAAAAGAATAAAAAAATATATTTAAAAAAAGAATCAAGGAATAAATTATGGTATATGAATGTTATGGAATATTATTGTTCTGTAAGAAACGACCAGCAGGATGATTTCAGAGAGGCCTGGAGAGACTGCATGAACTGATGCTGAGTGAAACGAGCAGAACCAGGAGATCCTTATACACGGCAACAACAATAATATATGACGATCAATTCTGAGGTCCATGGCTGTCTGCAACAAAGAAATGTCTCAAACCAGTTCCAATTGTTCACTGAAAAAAACCATATACACCCAGAGAGAGGGATATGAAATATGGACCACAATGTAACATTTTCATGACCTATGTTGATGTTTGCTTGCATTGTGTTGCCTTTCTCTGGTTTTCTTTTTTTTCTTGTAGATAGGATTTTTCTTACACAACTTGTCAACTATTATCACATTATTAACATGTAGTGGACTTCCTGCCATCTAGGGGAGGGGAGGGGACTGGGGGTAAAAGTTGTAATGGAATGCTTTGTAAAGATCAATGCTGGGGAACTACCCATACATATGTTATACAAATAAAAAGCTTTAATAAAAAAAAAAAATTAAGGAATAGGGGCAGGTAGGTGGTACAGTGGATAGAGCACTGGTCCTAAAGTCAGGAAGACCAGAGTTCAAATCTGGCCTCAGATACTTAGCTGTGTAACCCTGGGCAAATAACTTACCAATTGCCCTTCCTTTCTCTCCCCCCAAAACAAACAAACAACAACAACAAAAAACCAGAAGAAATGAGGGGTTTGGGTCTAAACATAATAGATATATCCCTCCTTCCTCTCCCTCCCTCTTCTCCCTCTGTCCATATGATGTATCACACTCTTATCTATAGATGTTCTGCCCAAAGGAATGTAAATTTTGGTCACAAACTTGGCAAGATAGCAAGATATCTTGGAGTTTATGGGCCAGACTTCAGACTTCTTTCTCAAGGACCTAGCCTAAAACCCAAATCACTCTGACTTTCATTGATTGGCCAACAATAAGTCATAGACCAAGCCCCAATTAATCATTGTTTGTGTCCTAATTGACACAGTGAATGTAAATAGCAATTATTTTTGTTTGGGCCAGAAACTCTGAGGGTCTCTCTCCCAGATAATTTTTTTTTTTTTTTTACTTAGTAAAAGAGGCCTTTCTTTGTCTCATTTCTTACCTAGCTTTAATCACTGAGTGGACATTGCCTCGGACAAATTGAAACCTAGGAAAGACCGCAAGCTGGGCCATTTCCAGTCATTCTGATCTATATCTGGCCATTAGAACCAGATGGCTTTGGAGGAGAGAATGACTGCACAGCCCTCCCTCACTTAAATCCAATTCATTTGCATGTCATGACCTCACCTTCCTGATATCATGGTCCTCTTCAAGAAGGAAGAGCAAACAACAACAGATCTTAGATTGTATTATATCGGGGTAATAATCATTAATCTAATAATAATCAATAATCTAAGAAATAGAGTGGTCTATCAATGGAATAGATGAGGCATACAATATGTTGTTTTGGTTGGTTGCTGAACTTTGTTCTCAGAGGGCTAAAGTGACATCATTGCCATGATGCACAACTGTTAGAGTTGAGTAACAGTGTGTCCGATTGTGACTGATCAGACCAATACAAACTTGGAATGTTCTGCCACAGGTCCAACACAAATAGTCCCTACGAACATTTGGGGTGCACTCTAAATTTGCGCATCTTGTGGTTCTCTAAAGTTCTTAAGAGAGACCTTGACAATGCCCTTGCATCACTTTTTCTGCTACCTTGTGAGTGCTTACCCTATGCAAGTTCTCTATAAAATAGGCTTTTTGGCATTTGAACGATGTGGCTGGTCGAATGGTGCTGTGCTCTCTGCTGTAGAGTTGTAATGCTTGGCAGTTTGGTCTGAGAAAGGAGCTCAGTGTCTGATATCTTACCCAGTCAGATGATCTCCAGAGTCTTTCTAAGACATTTCAAATGGAAGCAATTCAGTTTCCTGGCATGGCACTAGTATACTGTCCAGGTTTCACAGGCAAACAACAAGGAGGTCAGCACAATGGCTCTGTAGAACTTCAGTTTAATAGTCAGTCTAATACCTCTCTTCTCCCACATTTTCCTTCAGAACCTTCCAAACAAAGAGCTAACTCTAACAGTACTTGTGTCAATCTCATTATCAACGTGTACATCCCTGAAAAGTATACTGCCAAGGTAAGTGAATTTACATCTTTCAAAATTTCAGTCTGTTGAAACTGATGGTTCCGCATATGGATGGTGTGGTGCTGGCTGATGGAGTACCTTTGTTTTCTTGGTGTTAATTGTCAAGCCAAAATTAGCACAAGCAGCAAAGAATTGATACAGTTTTGTTGTATCTTGGCTTCAGAGGCTGCACCAAGTGCACAATCATCTGAAAACAGAAAAAGCATGCACTAAAACTCCTTCCATTTTAATTTTGTTTTATAGCCTTTTCAAGTTGAAGAATTTACCATCAGTGTGGTAACCGACTTTGATTCATTGAAGGAATTGGACAACCTGGCTTAAAATAGCATGCTTAAAATCATGGGAACAAGCACGAACTCTTGTTTCCCTTCATTGATGATAGTCAGATGTCCAGAATCTGAGCAAGCATGCCATCATGAATTTGATGTATTATTTTGATGAATTTCTCTGGGAAACCAAATTTTGACAATTTTCCATAACCCCTCACAACTGGCAGGCCTTGGTCAGATCTACAAATGTTCTATTCCTGGCATTTCTCCTGTAGTTGGTAGGCAGTAAACACCCTATCTACTGTTCCTATTTTATAGAGCAATTTGGACTTACAGATTCAGAAGGAAAAAAAAGAAAAGGACCCATTTGTATTAAAAATATTTATAGTAATTCTAAGAATTATAAATTGAGCTTCTCATCAATTGCAAAATGGCTAAACAAATTGTGGTATATGATTTTTATAATGCATTATTATTTTGTTAAGAGAAATGATGAGCAAGATGGTTTCAGAAAAATCTGGAAAGACCATGAACTGATGCAAAGTGAAGTGAGCAGAATTAGAACATTGTATACAGTAACAAAAACGCTGTATAATGAAGAATTATGAATGATTTAGCTAAGATAAAGAAACTACCATTTCATTGGTCAGTCAACATACATGCGCCTGTCACTGGACTAAACACTGAGGAAGCAAAAAGTCAAAGACATACTTCCTGTCCTTAAAGAGCCCACATTCTAATGAGGAGACAACTTGCAAAGAACTATGTACATACAGGAAAGATAGTCAACTTGTTCTCCCCCAGTCTTTTGATTGGAAAGTAATCTTAGAGGGAAAGAAGAATAGGGAAAGGGGACACCTGGGTGACTTTTTTTTTTTAATTTATTTTTAACACATTACTTTATGAATCTCATTCTGCTTGTTTCACTCAGTTTCAGTTCATGTAAATCTTTCCAGACCTTTCTAAAAATATCAGCTTGTTTGTCATTTTTTATTGAACAATAATATTCCATCAGCTTCATGTACCACAACTTGTTCAGCCATTCCACAAATGATGGACATTGACTCATTTTCCAATTTTTTGCTACCACAAAAAGAGCTGCTACAAACATTTTTGCACATATGTGTGCTTTCCTTTCCTTTATGATTTTCTTGGGATACATATGGGTTGACCTCTTGAAGAAGGGGTAACAAACTGAATCTTGAAGAAATCCAGAACTGTCATAGGTCAAAAGTGAGGGAGAGCATTCTAGGCATGGGGGAACTGCCAGTATACAGACACAGACTTGAGAGACAGTGTGTAGTGTATAAGGAATAGTGAGAAGCAGATATTTTTTATTCATGTAGATATGATTTTTCTTGCACAGCAAGATAAATATGGAAATATGTATATATATGTATATATATTCAACTTGTCGAGTATTTTAACATAATTAACATGTAGTGGACTTCCTGCCATCTAGGGGAGAGATGGGGACTAGGGGGGAAAATTTGTAACAGAAAGCTCTGTAAAGATCAATGATGAAGAATTACCCATACATGTTATGCAAATAAAAAGCTTTAATAAAAAAAAATTATGAAGGGGAAAAAAAAAAGGAATAGTGAGAAGGCCAGTGTTATTGGATAGTAGAAGGATTTCCTTGTTGAGGGAATTGGCTTGATAAGGTCAGCACTTTTCCCTACAATTTAGAATTGACTAGTACAACCATATTAAACTCAAGTCAGAACTGAGACTACTAATTGGTAATAAGGATCTCTGGGAGCAACATATTGACTTAGTTTTACGATATAATTTTACCTATGTTTTATTTGTTTTGTCATATTTCCCAATTATATTTTAATCTGCTTCTAGTCACACTCAAAGTGCACTACCTAGATCACCAAGACCATATAATCACAGAGTCAACAAAAAGTAGAAGATGGACTTGAACCCAGGTCTTTCTGTATTTGAGGCTAACTAGCTCTCTATCCATCTCAATAATCTTCTCATTGTGGTGAAAGAAGAAAGTGAAGGGAGGAATTAGAAACCAGTAACAATTCCAAACAATAACATTTCAGAGTGAGTAGTACTTACTTACTAGAGATTATATCCATTTTGGAAGTGTTCTGATCTGGACTGCCCCTACTAAGATCAGGGCTCTTGGATAGTGAAACAAAGTAAGACACTCAGAGATCTTTTCACAGTCAGCAAAAAGAGATGGATTTAGCCAGAGTAGGAGAGTATTTTGACACTACCAGTTGATACAATTAAATGTAATTCCTTTGCCTAAATTGCCTGGGTTGCCTGTTTTCCATCAGCCAAACATTGAAATCACCTGGAGCCCTTCTGGCTGCTTTTTGCTCAGGTGACCAGAGAATGATATCAACCACATGGGCTTTTTAGTACCTTGAGTCAATTAAGTTAAAGGTTATTTTACTACCTTTTGATGAAAAACTAGCCTATTTTGCTGAGTGAGTTGAGGTTTAGATCAAAGAGTTTCCCATTTCTCTAGTTTTTGCAAGAATAGGTAACTACACTTTTTGCTTTTATGTGTCATCTGCATTTTCTTTTTTGTACATTTTAACTCTCCTTTAAGCAAGTAGTAAGCTTCAGTATAGTAACACATTACCTACTTAAGTCTTGCCCAGGGAAATTATTTTATATCTCCATTGTTTTCCCTGAACTGGTAAATTTGGTTTATTTATGATTCCTTCTTACTATTAATAGCTTATGAGTTTAATGAAATTGCTAGACTCTGGATGGGAGGGAGTGGCAGTGTTTTTCATTAAAAATAAATAAATATTTAAATGATAAAAAATGCTTAGCATTTTCAAGAGTTAATCATATAAAAGACCGGGACAGCGGGGAGCTTGCTTGACAAAGAATTTGTTTTGAGGCTTTATGCCACGATGCCTAAAATTATGTTTTATTTCTTAATTTACTTTTGATTTCATGGACAATATGGTCACCAAAAAACAGAATCCATTTATATAGTAGGTTTTAAAAGTTTTATGTTATTTTAAAAGAAAAAAATTATTGCTGATAAATCATATTTATATAGTGTTTTAATGTTTACAGAACAATTTACATAAATTGTCTCATTTGATCTATATCCTTCAAGATAGATAGTTTTATAAAAGAAGGAAGTGAAATTTAGAAAAGTTAAGTAATTACTCAATGTCATACAGTTGGATACCTGAAAAAGGATTAATACCCAATATTCCATCACTAAACTATAAACTATTTCCCTGCCTCACTCACATGCTTAGTTAACTGTTACTATTCACTCTTCTAGGTTGCAAGTTCAGGTGCTACAGCTCAGATACAGTTTTAAGCTAGATCTAAAAGACAACTCTGTGATCTCTTTTCTCCTCTTCCACTCTCTGTATGCTATGAAATAGTATAATCTTAGGCCCCAAAGCAAAGAGTGAACATTTATCACTCACCACAATAAAGCAGTATAAAGAAATAAATCAAGCTCCTAACATCGAGTTATCAGGAGACACTGTGTTCCAGAGCTAAAGCCAAGCAAGCAAGTTGTGTGTGAGCTGGGCATAACAACAATCCTTTGCATTCACCTTCTGGAACTGATGGTACCTGAGCTCAGGCAAGTACCAACAGGTCAAGTCTGAATCCCTGCTATGAACGACCTTTTTGCCACTAGACAACCTTGCCTTATTGTTGGTATCGTGCCTCACTACTGTTGCTACATTACACAGTTAGACTTGTCTAGCTATAAGTATATAAATCAAGATTCAGTCACACTAAAGCAGGTGCCCTGACTAGAGGTAAGGCTCTGACACATGTGTCCTTGCTTGCATGCTATTTCTCATTACTTTGAAATTAAACTTCTGTTTCATTCCTGACTTTTTGTTGCTAGTTTGCTCTGTTTAACACAGGTTAGAGTCCAATAATGACTGGTTGGCATTAACTTTAGGTGCCAGAGCTTCTTTGTTCTACTCAGTCTTATTCAGTTAGTCAGTCAATAAACATTTATTATATTCTTGCTACATAGCAGGCACTGTACTAAGCACTGGGAATACAAAGAAAGGCAAAACAAACAAGAAAACCGACAGTCTTTGGCTCAAAAAGCTGGTGATCTAAAGAAAGAGAAAATAAACAAACAATTCTATGCAAATAAATCACATACTAGATAAATTGGATCATGTCAGAGGAAAGTCACTAAGATTAAGAACTATGAGGAAAGATCCATTTGCAAAAGGTGGAGAGCTGAAAACTTAAAGAAAACCAAAAGACAGAGTTGAGAAGACAATGAGTTCTGGAAATGAGGAGTAGTTAGTATTAAAAAAAAAAAAGTCAAGAGATAAGTATTTTGTTCAAGAATAGCAAGGAGGCCAGTGTCATTAGAATTTGGTATATGTGGAAGGAAAAATGTGTAAGAACACTGGAAATGTAGGAAGAGCCTGATTATGAAAGGTTTTAAAAACCAAAGGATTTTGTATTTGATTGTAAAAGTAATTAACTACCAAAATCACTGAATCAATGGGATTGGGGTGGATCATTATGAGATGTGCTTAAGATCCATTTTTTTCTGCTGAATGGAGAATGCTCTGGAATATAGTGATAATTGAGACAGAAAAACCAAAGAGCAATCTGTTGCAATAATCTAGAAGTTATGAGGGTGGTAATAAGGTCAGAGGAGAGAGGGTGTATATACAGGAGATATTATAAGAAGTTAGAATGTACTAATGAGAGATAATATATCCCATTCTAATACCTCTAGGCTCTGATTTGAGGGCATTCAGCTTATATAGCCTAGTCTCAGGTCTACTATGCTTCTTTTTTTGGCCATCCTTCCATGCCGTGTTCTGTGCATGTATTCCCCTTCCCCTTCTACCTTTAGTCCTGAAAATAGTATTCAAATCAGCCCTACCATTCTTAGTAAGAACATATGAATCAATTGTCCTATGATTCCAATTACCATTCACTTTGATTTTCCTATTCAAATCATTCCTTCCTGGCCAACATTCCCCTTACATGTGTTTTCTTTCTCTATGACAACATGAGGACAAAGGCAGTCTTATTTGTATTTGAATTAATCCCCAGTACTTAAGATGACTTATTCAGTCATGTCTAACTCATTTTTGACCAAGTGGACCATACTGTTCATGAGGTTTTCTTGGCAAAAGTTTCTTCAGTGGATGGATGGATGATTTAGTAAGACTTAAGAACTTATGAAGTATTTGTTAAGTACTTAAATGCTTTTCCATTCATTCACTCAACTAATCATGCATTCATCTGAGTCTTTGATCTTATACTTTATACTATTCTTTTCTTAGTAAAGTTGTCAAAGATTAAAGAATTGAATTGGAAAGAACTATTAGAAAATCAATTACTTATTTTTTCTTTGCTTCAAATAATCAAGGCAATTTTTTCTTTCTCAAATTATAATTATTTATTTATTATTAAGTTTAAACATGAAGAAAATTTTCATATATTAAGTCAAAACATTCCCCCAATAGGATTGCAAATGAAATTTTGACTTCTATTCTTACCACTTTATTTCTTTTTTTTTTAAATTAAAGCTTTTTATTTTCAAAATATATGCATGGACAATTTTTCAACATTGACCCTCACAAAACTTTGTGTTCCAAATTTCCCTCCCTTCTCCCCTTTCCCTTCTTAGATGGCAAGTAATTCAATATGTTTAAAAATATATATATGTGGGGCAGCTTGGTGGCGCAGTGGTTAGAGCACCAGCCCTGAAGTCAGGAAGACCTGAGTTCAAATCTGGTCTCAGACACTTCCTAGCTGGGTGACCCTGGGCAAGTCACTTAACCCCAATTGACTCAGCAAAAAGCAAAAAAAGAAAAAAAAAGAAAAAATATATATATATATTTATGTATGTTAAATCCAATATATATGTATATTTATACAATTATCTTGCAGCACAAGAAAAATCAGATCAAAAAGGAAAAAAAATAAGAAATAAAACAAACTGCAAGCAAACATCAAAAAGAGTGAAAATGCTATGTTGTGATCCACATTCAGTTCTCACAGTCCTCTCTCTGGGTGTAGATGGCTCTCATCTTCACAAGATCGTTGGAATTGGCTTAAATCATCACATTGTTGAACAGAAACATGTTCATCAGAATTGATCATTGTATAATCTTGTACACATCACTTTATTTAAATATATAATTCTACTTTCACTTCAAAGCAATTCTTCTGAGGCAATTATTTCTGTTTTTAATTTTTTTCCCATTTAAAAAAATTTTTTATTGAAGTTTTTTTTATTTTCAAAATATATGCAAGGATAATTTTTTCAACATTGACCCTTGAAAAACCTTGTGTTTCAATTTCTCCTCCTACCTCCTTCCCTAAATGGCATGTAATCTAATATATGTTAAACATGGTAAAAATATGTTAAATCCAAAATAGGCATACACATTTATACAATTAAATATTGTATAAATCAGACCAAAAAGTTTTAAAAAATGAGAAAAAAAATAAAATTCAAGCAAATCACAACAAAAAAGAATGAAATATGTTGTAATACACCCTCACTTCCCACAGTCCTCTCTATGGGTGCAAATGACTCTCATCTTCACAAGATCATTGGAATTGGCCTAAATCATCTCATTGTTGAAAAGACCAAGGTCCATCAGAATTGACCATCATATAATCTTGCTGTTGCTGTGTACAGTGATCTCCTGGTTCTATTCACTTTACTCAGCATCAGTTCATGCAAGTCTCTCCAGGCCTCTCTGAAATCATCCTGCTGATCATTTCTTATAGAACAATAATGTTCCATAACATTCATATACCATAATTTATTCAATCATTCTCCAACTGATGGGCATCGATTCAGTTTCTAGTTTCTTGCCATTACAAAAAGGGCTGCCACAAACATTTTG
>JAJPUD010026134.1:1025-15214 GCA_023553655.1 Myrmecobius fasciatus
ATAAAGAGGGACTTTGTAAGCAAGTTAGAGGAACGTAATATAGTTTATCTCTCAGACCTGTGGAGATGGAATAAATTTAAGTCCATAGAAGACCTGGAACTCCTAATTGAACACCAGATGGATAATTTTGATTATATTAAGTTAAAACGTTTCTGTACAAACAAAACAAATGCAAACAAGATTAAAGGGGAAGCATCAAACTGAGAAATTATCTTTACATTTAAGGTTTCTGATAAAGGCCTCATTTCTAAAATATATAGAGAATTATCTCATATATATAAGAATTCAAGCCACTCTTCAATGGATAAGTGGTCAAGGGATATGAACAGACAATTTTCAGATGAGGAAATTAAAACCATCTCTAGTCATATGAAAAGTTGCTCCAAATCACTATTGATCAGAGAAATGCAAATTAAGACAACTCTGAGGTACCACTACACACCTGTCAGATTGGCTAACATGACACGAAAAGATAACGATGAATGTTGGAGGTGATGTGGGAAAACTGGGACACTAATACATTCTTGGTCGAACTGTGAATGGATCCAACCATTCTGGAGAGCAATTTGGAGCTATGCTCAAAAAGTTGTCAAACTGTGCATACCCTTTGACCCAGCAGTGTTTCTACTCGGCCTATATCCCAAAGAGATCTTAGAGGAGAGAAAGGGACCCATCTGTGCAAGAATGTTTGTAGCAGCCCTTTTTGTAGTGGCTAGAAACTGGAAACTGAAGGGATGCCCATCAATTGGAGAGTGGCTGAATAAATTATGGTATATGAATGTTATGGAATATTATTGCTCTGTAAGAGACGACCAGCAGGACGATTTCAGAGAGGCCTGGAGGGACTTGCATGAACTGATCCTGAGTGAAACGAGCAGAACCAGGAGATCATCATACACAGCAACAACAGTATTACATGATGATCAATTCTGATGGACATGGCTCTCTGCAATAAAGAATTGTCTCAAACCAATTCCAATTGTTCACTGAAGAAAACCATATACACCCAGAGAGAGGGAAATGAAATATGGACCACAACGTAACATTTTCATGATCTCTATTGACATTTGCTTGCATTGTGTTGCCTTTCTCTGATTCTTTTTTTTTTCTGGTAGATAGGATTTTTCTTGCGTAACTTCTCAAGCATTTCAACATTATTAACATGTAGTGGACTTCCTGCAAATCTAGGGGAGGAGAGGGGACTGGGGGTAAAATTTGTAATGGAAAGCTTTGTAAGGATCAATGTTGGGGAACTACCCATATATATGTTATACAAATAAAAAGCTTTAATAAAAAAAAAGAAAGTAAAAATTAAAAAAGGAAAAAAAAACCCAGCAGACCTAATACACTTAAAATATTTGGAATTGTATTCAATATGTCACACTTTCGTGAATAAATTGCCATTTCATAAATTTTAGGGGATGATCTCTTTATGATATTTTTCCAAATTCTTTTTAAATATTTTTGGTTATTGTTCTTTCAATTTATCTTGTAATTGTGTATATTGTTTTCTGGATTTTACTTACTCTGCTTTGCATCAGTTCATGAAGTCTTTCCATGCTTTTCTATATTTACTGTTTATTATATCATTTTAATGTGACATTATATTCATATGTCAACATTAATTTAGCCATTTTCTATGTAATAGAGTTTCTATTGCTTTTATTTTAGATACAATCACGATTATCTAAATATACAGTCATTCATAGTTCAAAGTAGATCAATTCTATTTAATTCTTCAAACATTTGTTAAAAGCCTTTGTGGGCAAGATAATACATAATATATTTTAATGTATAGAGAGAACTAGACTTGTACTCAAAAAGATCTGAGTTCAGCTCTTATTTTTACCAAATAGTACCATATAATCTTGTGATCATAAACAAGTTATTTAAATTCTTAATTCTCCATGGAATTTTGTAAATCTCTAAGTTACAGATGTCTTGCCACTCTTTATCAGTAAAGAATTCCACTGTGGAGATTGGAAGGGGTGGAAAGATACTTACACTGATGAAATATGTTCTTAAACAAGAATAATAAAAAAAAACTGTAATGTATCACAGGCATTTTGGATGGTGGGAAAATGAAATAAAATTCCTTTTTAGGGATTTTAAGGTTTTACAAATAATAAAAAGTAATTTACATTTTAGCAAGAGCATAAAACATATGTGCTGCATTGGGGCAGTTAAGAATGGGATATTTAACCAAATAAAATAAGTTAATTTAATAGAGGTAAATTTAAAATATAATATGAGTCAAAATTAATGAACTTTCTTTGTTCAAGAGGAAGAAGTATGGCTATTGTACAATAAGAATGATGTTTTTTTTAGTGGAATGAAATGTCAATGTGAACCAATAGTGAGATATGATAACTAAAAAGCCAATAAAATCTGAGACTGCATTAAGAAAAAAATATTCAGGAATAAAGAGGTGATAGCCTTTCTGCATTGGCCACATTACAGTTGGAGGATTGTGTTCAGTTCTGGGTAACAGTTTGAAGGAGGATGTGGGTAAGTTTTATAGTTTCTAGAGAAGGACCAAAAAGTGCTGAGGAGTCTTGAGTTTGTTGCGTATCGGAGAAAACATGAAAACTGCTTTCATGTGTTTCATAGATTGTCTTATTGAATCTTCTTAGTCTCTTACTACAGAACTAGAAATAATGTGCCTCAAAATTTCCTTTTTTTCCCTTTATTCTTCTGGTCAACAATCTTACTGTATGATCCTATGATATTTCAAAAAAGCAAATTTACATAAACACAAACTTACTAACAATTATTCATCATTATGCCAACCTAGTAGGTGTGTTTTGATGCACAAGGGTAGAAAGGAAAAAAAAAAAATTAGTGGCCAAGACTGTGCCAGAGGAGATCAGAAAAAAGATGCATGCTTCAATGGAGTACCTGAGGCAGCAGAGTGTGTATCAAGTCATTTGGAATATGGAGTAGATGCTTACAAACGAATGGATAGCATGATTTCCCAATTACAATCCCTAATATTTGTACAGTGTATATAATTTCACAAAGCACCTTCAATCCTCTATCTCATTTGATCCTCAACAAAATCCTTAAATTAGTAAAACATATTTTATTATCTCTATTTTATAGATGAGAAAATTGAGGTTCAACTTACCAAAGATTACATTGCCTATGTAACAGATCCTAAGTCTACTGGCAGATGCCATCTGTGGGGCACAGTGGATAAAATGCTGGACTTGAGGTAAGAAAGATCTGAGTTATTTTTCCCAGATCTGTTACCTTGAGCAAATTATATGCTTTTCCTGAATCTCTTTCTTCCTCTACAAAATACAGTTAATAGTAAGTGATATCTTCACATTGTTGTTGTGAGGATTAAATGAGATTTTATTTTTTTTTAATTTTTGTACTATATTTCTCATTTATTGAGTTTGCTTATTTTGTTGTACCAAAAGTAAATAAAGTTATAGCAATCATGATTAAGATCACCAAAACTTACAAGTAGCAGAAGCCAAGAGGAGGCACTTGAGAGATGATTCCCTAGGCCGATAGGTGGGTCTCTCCCTTTGGGAGTATCTACATTCCTTCCTTTTTTTCTACTTTTTGATCATCATCATCATCATCAATGATAATTATCATTTTCACTGTCATTTCTTTTGTCTTCTGATAGATTCCCATTTCCAATTTCAGTTCTTTCCCAAGCCATCCTCCCTGCACCTGTTTTATTCTCCTCTTTTCTCCATCTCTTCCCCTTAGTGAACCAGTTCAAATTTGCCCTTTCCACTTCACTCCAGGACTTTGACACTTTAACCTATCAATCATTTTGCCCTATCAATGCTCAGGCCTCGATTACTCCCATCATTTGCTGCCTTTTTTATACACATGTAATGCTCAATAAAACTGGAGAAAATCATGAAACTACGCTGACTGAATGCACTACAAATTTATATTATATTCATGTTTCCCACTCCTCAAAAAACACCCTTACTTGATGATTCTTCCCCTCTAGTTATCATCTCATATCTCCATATATCTGTATTCTTTTGTGGACTCTACATCCTTTATTCTCAATATCTTCTTTTCTCTATAGTAGCAGGTTTCTCAATTTATTTTTCAATGGAAATTTATCTCTCCAAATAATAAAATTTTTATTTTATTTCTTAAATTCCCATGCTAATGACCCTTTATCTAAATGGAGTTTTATACACACGCATATACATATATATTAATTTAAACATTCATATGTATACAAATATATTTATTCATATTTAGCATTTTAGAACTAAAAGTGTTCTATACATGTCATGCTTTAATTATCTGACATGGGGTGCCATGCTAGGCACAAGAGGATAAAGGACAGTGCATAAGGAAAAATTAATTTGTTCTAAAGGATGGCATTAGAAAGGGGGCTCTACCCTTGCCAAATTTTTTTATTTCATGCCAGATTTGTTGCCAACAAGGAAATACTCTACAGTTTCACCTACAAATCCACATTAGAAGTCAATGAGTTTGCATTTAACAATTTCCATTGCCCGCATTTAAATGATGATGTGAGACATTAGGGCATATTCATAATCTGTAGTGATATGGTGAGCAATGCCTGAAAGGCCCCTGAGGCATCTCTGCAGACTGAAGAACTATCAAAAATCCCCAGTAGATACTACCATTACCCTGAAGGATCACAGTCTTCCGAAACTGAAATAATGGGACATCTGGAATCACTCCTGACTGCCAGCAGAGCTTTTGTCACTAAGCTGATGCCTGGAGCTAAGAAAAGCACAAGTCCCATAGTGTGACAGATACTTTAGTGGTAACAAAGGCTCCTCCAGTCATGATCAAACAAAGCATGTTGGACAGCTACAGAATTTGGGCTGGCCTTTATCAGGTAATAGCACTGTGAGATATCACCTTTGGTGTTACAGGAAGATGTCAAATGTGTCTGGTCTTATAGCTAGATACTAAGCCTCCATGCAACTGATCAAACAATAACAGGGGGGTTACCAACAGGCCAAGTCACTGATTTAGACCAGTCTGCTGTAAGTTCATCTCTTGAAACCCAAACATTGGTGTATTCAAGTATCAATCTGGTTTGACACAAGAGAAGTTGGCTGGCTGATTTACTTTTCAAATAATTGTTTTGATATTGTGGAAGATAAATGTCAAACTGGAGATTAAAAAGCCAAAGAGAGCCCACAAATGAAGACAAGAAATCAGGATTGATTGTTAAAGTGAACTTTTCAAGGTTTTTAGTAGCTCCTCTAATATATGGATTGGTGAGTGCAGGGAAAGAAGGATGTTTTTAAAAGCCTTGTTCTTTTTATTAGAATACATTATTAGTTATTTTCATATATTAGTTTTTTTCTTACATTAAATTTCTTTGCCCTATTGCATAAAGATTTCAAAGGCGTTTGATGTTGTCTGAACATCTCTATTAAGGAAATTTTCTATTGTTTATGCAAGCAAAGCCTTGATTTAAAAAAAAAAGCTAGGCTTTTCTGTTGCATGGAAATAATTTAGGCTTATGATCAAAACACCCAGTTGGCTCAAGTTCTAGCTTTAGTTACCAAATATTTCATAATCTAATAATCATCCATGACTCCATCCTCTCATTCATTCTTCCATATCCAATTTGTAGCCAACTCCTATTGATTTTACTTTAATAACATCTCAGTAAGTAAAACCTTAGTAACATATACTCTTCTTCCTTTTGAGACGGATATTATCCTAATATAGGTCCTCATCACTTTATGTCTGCAATACTGTAATAGTTTGCTGATTAGTCCACCTGCAACAAGTCTTGTTCCCCTTACCTCATTGTTTTTCAAATAATAAAACACTCCATCTTCAGACTTCAGACATTTTCACTGGCTGGTATCCATGACTTGAATTTTCTTTCCTCATACCTGCCTCCTGATTTCCTTGACTTTCTTCAAATTCCTGTTCTCTACATAAAAACCTTTGTTGCTCACCTTAACTATAGATTTTTCTTCAGTTTATTATTCCATGTTTGTCATTTTTATAATATATTTGTATTTAACATTTTAGCATTTTGTTACACTACTAAGTAATGAGTTCCTTGAGAAAAGAGACTATCTTTTACCTTTGAGTACCTTACCTATGATGGGTGCTTAATAAATGTTTATTGATTAAGTCTTGCTGACCTCATGCTTAGCAGAGGGAAAATAAAATATGTATCCTTAGAATGCAGCAGTAGTCATTCAGTTTGTATTGAGTATGGAAAAAGGTGATTTGAATTAAATTTAAAAAATAAATATTGGTATTTTTGGTAGAGCAACATTATGCAATCAACTTACTTTGTAACTGATAAACTGAGATCTAGATAAAATAGATGACTTGGACATTTCCTATGATAAGGTATCATTTCTAAATTATCACTATTTTCTCTACTTTGTGGAAAGAATGATCATAGTAGTTCAGTAGAGTGAGGTATATCCATACATATTGTGGAGATCACACAACAATTTGAACTTAGCCACCAGGCAAATATGCTTCAGCAATTGAATATAGCCATTACCACAAAAACCCAGTGACCTTTCAGTTCATTTATCAACTTGCCCAGGGGTCTCATTTCAGAAGCAGTTCAAATGCTAGTAATAATGATGAAGAGAGTGAAGATTGATGATGATGATGATGATGATGATGAAAACACCATTCAGAGTGTTTTAATAATGACAAACAGCAATTCTAGCTTCCCTATAGTTCCTGACAGCATTCAATATAATTAAAGAAACTAAGAAAGCTTTAAATAGGATGTATATTTCAGAATGACTTGCACTCCTTTGAGAGAAGTGATAAATAAAGGAAAGCTAGGGCCTCTAGTACTGGCTACTCTGAGAAGGTTACAAATATTGCTATTTAATGTAAAATCTCCTAGGAGGTATGAGGTTACTAAATGTACATTTCTTTCTGTATCCTTCATTTGAGAGTGACAATCAGATAATCATTAGCTTTATTAACAGCATCTGTTGAGAGGGAAAGATAGAAGGAGAAGAAGAGGCATATAAAGAGGGAAATGGGGAGAAGAGGAAGGAAAGAAAGAGAGGAGAAAGAGAGGAGAGCATGTATGATGGAGGAAGTGAAAAAGAGAAAATGATAAATACAAAGGGGAAAAAGGAGAAGATATAGAGATAGTTATTCATGTCTAAACATGGTGATAAGCAAAATAACTAAATGAATCTAGTTGTCCAGCTCTTTCCCACTATGAAAAAGACATAAAAATAGTTGATTAGCTCTCAGGTATCAGGAAGTTTGCTTGTTTGTTTGTTTTTTCCAATAGACCTGAAGTCTATCTGGAATACTTTGTTATTTTTTTTTCCCATTGGAAGCTTAGCAGTGTGATACAATAGAATGAGCCTTCAACTTCCTTGGACCCTTCTCTTCTATAATGTAATAGATTTAAATTAGTTAACCTCTGAGGCTCCTTTGAACTTTAAATTTATCAACCTTGATCCTATGACATGTGCCTTTGGGATGATGTAGCAATTCTTGACTATCCTTGTTTTTCCCCTTGACTCAGGGGTGAAATCAAAGACGATTAGCAACTGATTAAGTTGACTATGAGAGGAGAGGAACTGAGAAAATATAGCTCTATTTCTATTGGGCCAGATAGTACTTTATCATGCACTTTTAGCAGGGTTTAGTGAAAAGGACAGAAATCTAACCTTCCCCAAGAATATACCCCCCCACATTGGAGAATATAAAGGACAAACATAGTTCTTTCACTCAAGGAGCTCATAGTCTCTCATGAGTTAAGACAACATGCAAGTAGCTATGTACCTACCATGTAAATGCTGATCAGGGCCTGAAGTACTAAACTTGTGTTCTGTAAGTAGAGAGAAACTACATGATATAAGGCATTAAATTTCAAGAGATTGTGCGTGTTTGTGTGTGTGTGTATGTGTGCATTCTGAGATATTATCTAATATAACATCAGATCATGGGGAATATCAGTAGAAAAGCTTTAAATTTATGGGGTGCTCTCCAACAGTGACATGTTCTTCATCAGAAGTTCCTTAACAATAAGTGCATTGGACATCCAACAGATATGAAACAGAAGATAATCCTAATGGAGTTGAGGGTGATCTCAAAGCTCTCTTCTGATTATAAATTCTATAATTATATACTGATCCATGTGGAATTTACTGCCTCTTTATAGGCATCATTTTTATGTTTTTCAAGAATCTATCATTAAAGGGACAGCTTGGTGATGTCGTGATGTAGTGTATACTCCAGAGCACTGGCTCTAAATTCAGGGCAACATAAGTTCAAATCTAATTTCAGAAATTTATTAGCTATGTGACCCTAAGAAAATCAAATAACCCTGATGGTCTCAAAATACACAATCTGTCATTTAAGGAGCTGTGTAACAATGGAAAGAACACTACATATGGCGCCAGAAAAGTTGAGTTCAAGTTCTGGTCCTGTCATGAGATCAACCAATTTTGTGAAAATGGATGACATGAAGTTCTTTGATCCTCTGCTTTTTAACTTGCAGGGTAGGGGAAATTATATAAAAAAGAAAGCACAAGAATCAGTTCATACTTATAGAAATGTTGTTACTGCTGTATTTTTCTGAGGTTTGTTGATATGGGGTGATATTTTGGTTTTTAATTTTTTTCTTTTTTAAAAATTTTCAATAGTATTTTATTTTTACAAATACATCCAAAATAGTTTTCAACATTCATTTTGTTAGACTTTGTGGTCCAAGTTGTTCACCTCTCCCCTCCACAAGACCGCAAGCAATCTGGTATAGGTCGAATGTGCCATTTTTAAAGCATATTTCTATATTTGTAATCTTATGCAAGAAAAATAAGACCAAAAGAGGAAAAAAAAACATGAAAAATGATGAAAGTACTATGCTTCTATCCATAGTTAGTCTCCTTAATTCTCCCCAAGGATGTAGATCTTACACCTTAAATATATTGGAATTACCTTAAAGCACAGCATTGTTGAGAAGAGTAAGGTCCATCAAGGTTGATCATCATATTACCTCATTACTTTGTACAATGTTGTCTTGATTTTACTCACTTATTTCAGGATCAGTTCATGTAAATCTTTCCAGGCTTTCCTGAAATCATCCTACTCATCATTTCTTAAAGAATAATAATGTTCAAACCACCTCCAATTGTTCACTGAAGAAAGCCATATACACCCAGAGAGAGGGATGCGAAATGTGGACCACAACATAACATTCTCATACTCCTTGATTGATGTTTGCTTACATTGTGTTTCCTTTATCTGATATATCGTTTGTGTAGATAAGATTTTTCTTGCACAACAATGATAAGTTTGGAAATATGTATACATATATTTGATTTGCCAATATTTTAACATAATTAACATGTAGTGGATATCCTGCCATCTAGGGGAGGGGTGGGGAGTTGGGGGGAAAAATTTGTAACGGAAAGCTATGTAAGGGTTATTGTTGAAGAATTACACATATGTTATGCAAATAAAATAAAATTTAAAAAAAAGAATAATAGTTCTGTTGTATTCATATACCATAACTCATTTAGCCATTCCTCAACTGATGGGAATCTACTTAATTTCCAGAGTATACATAGTTTGATAGGTCTTTTCTGAAGTTAAACTTCTCTTCATTTCTTATGTAAAATATTCCATTACATTGATATGCCATAACTTAACCAGGTATTCCTCAATTGATGGGCATCCGATTTCCAGTTCATTGCCACTACAAAAAGGGATGCTACAAACATTCTGCACAAATGGGTTCTTTTCCCCTCTTTTATGATCTCTTTGGGAAACAGATGCAGTAGTGGCACTTCTGCATCAAAGGGTATGCAGTTTTATATCATTTGATCATAGTTCCAAATTGCTCTCCAGAATGGTTGAATTATTTCACAACTACATCAGCAATGAATTAGAGTGCCAGTTTTCCTACATCCCCTCCAATATTTTTTAAATTATCTTTTTCTTTCGTCTAAACCAATCTGAACGATGTGCAGTGGTATCTCAGAGTTGTCTTAATTTGTATTTTTCTAATCAATAATGATTTAGAACGTTTTCCATATGATTATAGATGGCTTTAATTTCATCATCTGAAAATTGTCTGTTTATATCCTTTGACAATTTATCAGTTGGGGAATGATTTGCATTCGTATAATTTGACATCATTCTTCATATATTTTAAAAATGAAGCATTTAACAGCAACACTGGCTGTTATCCCCCCACACACACATACATACATACATACAGAGTTTTCTACTTTTCTTCCAATCTTGGCTGCTTTGGTTTTGTTTGGTCAAAAAAGTTAATTTAATATAATCAAAATTATACATTTTGATTTTTTTTCATAATGCTCTTCAGTTCTTTGGCCATCAATTCCTCCCTTCTCTATAGATCTGAAAGGTAGACTCGCTTAAAATATCATCCTTTATATCTAAATCATGAAAACATTCTGAGCTTATATTGGTAAAAAGTGTTAAATGCTGGTCAATTCCTAGTTTTTGCCATACTTTTCCCCAATTTTCCCTGCATTTTTTCAAATAGAGTTAAATATTCTCTTTTTCAATGCACAGAGACACCAGAAAACAAGTGTGATTAGTTCTTTAAAAAGTAGACTTCAAGGGGCAGCTAGGTGGCACAGTGGTTAGAGCACCAGCCCTGAAGTCAGGAGGACCTGAGTTCAAATCTGGTCTCAGACACTTAGCATTCCCTAGCTGTGTGACCCTGGGCAAGTCACTTAACCCCAATTGCCTCAGCAAAAAAAAAAAAAAAAAAGTAGACTTCAATGTGATAACCATTGTGGTTCATACAGGATTTTGCCACCTAAAGTAGTCATTCAACCTTTAGGATGAGCACAGACTCTTTCCACCTCTCCCCTTTCAATTATTATTGCCTCCTTGTGGAAAAAAGAAAAGTAGTTATGTTTATCCACATGGATAATTGGAACATACCATCTAATTTATGTATTAAGATCAAAGCTAGGGGTCCCGCTAATCTAGAGGAAAATCATGATTAAATGTTTGTAGAGAAGAGATTCTTGATGTTTTCTTATGTCATGACTTCATTTGCTGATTGTTGAAGTCTGTAGACAATCTCAGAATTTGTGTTATATATACTCATAATTGAAGAATAGGCTAAATTTTACTTTGATGTTATTAACAATAAACATTGTAATCATCTCAATCATAGACATTCTAAAATATATCCATGGCTTTTTCTCAACCCATAATTAATAGCTTCTGATATAAATCTATTTCTAAACTCTAGATTTCAGATCAAGAGCCCTATATTAAATCTTTAATAACATTTCTCTTGACTTTGCAAATCAGAATCAACGTTTTGGTTCTTGTTCCTCTAGTGAAGAACACTACAATGAAATGTAATAGTACTGAAGAACTTGGATTAGATTGTCTCTGAGATCTATGATCCTTTCCAATTCTAGATCTATGATACTAAGAAATTCAACCATGTGACATTCGTTTTAAAAAATGTGGAATAATGGCAGTTACCAAAAGGATTTTGGATATAAAGAATAATGATATAGTCAATCATCCATTCACAAAATAAATCAGAAGAATGTGAAATAGTTTTAAATGAAATGATAAAAAACTAGTTAAAATGAACCTTGTTTTTGCATGCATAGGTATAAGGAAGGAAGAAAAGAAACTGAAAGTTGGCAATAATGTTATATGTGACAATACAGAATACAAGTAATAACAATGCCTCCTAGAGTGCTTTGCAGTTTATAAATTTCTTTACAATTTAAAAAGTGTTTTTTTTATTAATCTTTCTAAGATCAGCATGTAAACTATGTACGGATACCATGTTTCTAAAGGGTAAATATTTCTCTAAGACTAAAATGGAAAATGTTCATACCTGGAGCAATTTAGTTAATTGGGGGACAAGCTTCATTAGAACAATGTGATTATGAGACTATTGGTGGGAAATCAGCCATGAATGAATGAAGGGTGGTTTGGGGGGAGCTAGATTTCTACTTTATCTAATTCTTCCTAACTTCAGTCATTTCTACATTGCAGAAAGAGGACAAGTACTGTAGAACTCTACATTTCATCTGTTTGTAAGGTTGCAATTTAGCTTTTAAATTATGAATAAGACTTTGTTAACAAAGAATTGACAAATTAGTTGACAGTGGTTGACAAATATTCATCTTTGGGGAGAACCTTTATTGAGAGAAAAGAGCAAATTTGTGAGGAGTTGATAGAAACAATGTTGGGCTATATGGTTCACTAGAATGGGAGTTGAAATTGGAAGAAAGTGGGCTGGGTTTAAATCTTGGCTATGCTACTCACTCATTTTACTTAAGCTCTCTGTGCCTCAGTTTCCTCATCTATAAAATGAGGGCATTGGATTAGATAAACTTTGAGGGATCTTTCTTAACTAAACCTATGATACTATACTTTAAGGATTCCAAATCAATCTGAGCATGATTATGAGGAAGTAGATTAAAGTTTCCTGTATGTCATCATTTAAATTAAGCATGCTATAAGAAGCTTAAAAGTCAAAATCAAGAACAAGTGGCTAACATAAGGCTAGTGACATTATGCAGCTGTCCCTTCCCCAAATCTAATCTATTCGCAAGTCATGGTATCACTTTCCTGATGTCATGGTCCTATTTGAGATAAAGGACAAACAACAATTATTGGCTAAAATGACTTGGTCAAAAAACATCCCCAATTTAATCCAATTAATATTTAGAGGGTTTGGGGAGTCACTATGCACTAAACAAATCAAAGCAAATCAAAAAAACAACAACAACAAAAGCAAACACCCTATAATAACTAATAAACTCAGGGAATGATAACAACAACAAATAATTTACATTATATAACTGTGAAATTATTCCTATTAATTTTTTTTCTCATTTGAGTCCTACAATAACCTTTCCCGTTATGGGGCTATTGAGTCCAATGAGTCTAAAAGACTTAAAAAAAAACCTGTTAAAACAGCTGGAATTACTCTATCTTCTCATGACTTTAAGAATCATAGGACATATGGATAGGAATTTGTTTTGCTTAACTATGAATATTTAATACAAACTTTCCTTTTATTCCCTTTCTTTTCTCATTGCATGAGAGGGTAGCTTGATTTAAAAAAATAATAGTTTAAAATCAACAAAAACGGGGGTGGAGCCAAGATGGTGGAGATCAGATAGGAGTTTCTGTAACCTCCTCTAACCTTCCCTCAAACCAACAACATATGAAGCCTCTAGACTGATTTTGAAGCAAAAAAATCCACAATAACTGGAGGACAACACAATTCTAGAAGAAGATACTCTGGAAGAACTTCAAAACAGGTCTGTCTTAATTGGGCAGGGGGGTGGTCTGCTGAACCCAGACTGCAGCACAGGGAGACCAGGGCAAGGAGCTGGAGCAGGGAGCTGGAACAGGAGTTGGGACAGGAGTCAAAACAGGAGTGGGAGCGTTGTGCTTTTCACACACCTGGGAGTCTTCTGTGGGCCTCTTGGGCCAATCTGTCCTGATTGTGGGCAGGTGGTTTGGAGGGTCTGCTTTTTGTGGGGGGTAGATTGTGAACCACTGAACCCCTGATGAGCATCAGACTGAGCTGCCATTACACAGCACACTAGAGTGATCAATCAATCAACAGGACTGATCAGCACCAGAAATAATTCAATCAGCAGAACTGCCCAGTATCTGAAATAATTCAATCAGCAGAACTGCCCCAGGGTGAACTAAAGCAGAACTGCCCAGCACCTGACATAATTCAATCAGCAGAACTACCCAGTTCCTGAAATAACTCAATCAGCAGAACTGCCCCAGGGCAAATTAAAGCAGCTGTCCCAGCTTTGCCTTAAACAGACCTCATACCTTTAAAAAAATGAATAAAAAACCAAAAACAGCTCTCACCATAGACAAATTTTATGGAGAGAGGGAAGAACAGACCTCAAGGTAAAGCAACTCCAGAGAAAGCCCCAAAGAGAGACACAAACTGGACTCCATATCACAAGGCTTTCTTTGAAGATTACATAAAGGATCTTAAAAGAGAGTTAGAAGAAACATGGGGAAACAAAATGAGATCACAGCAAAATAAAATAGAAAAAATGGAAAAAGAATGCAAGGAACAAAAAATGTAATTGGTCAATTGCAAAAGGAACTAAAAAGAGTAACGGAAGAAAATAAGACATGAAAAATTAGAATAGAACAATTGGAAATGAATGACTCATCAAGACTTCAAGAATCAGTCAAACAAAAAC
>JAJPUD010026135.1:0-16851 GCA_023553655.1 Myrmecobius fasciatus
CACAATGCTCATCTCCCTCCCTTCTTTCTCCCAATTATATTAGGTTTTCTTTGCCTCTTCATGAGACTTTACCTTATTTCTACCTCCTTTGTAATTTGGCTGCAGCTCCAAGAGAGAGGCAGGGCAGGAAGTCGGGCGGGACTCACTGTGGCAGATTCTGAACACCTGGGGAGTCTATCTAGGCTTCTGGGACATGCTGCCCTGATTGCAGGCAGGTGCTCTGGCAGATCTGCCTTTTGTAAAGGGCAGATTGTAACCCACTGCAAAAGCAGGGACTTAGCACTGAAATTTAATTAGCTGATTTGCCCCAGGGCAAATTACCACAGCCACCAATTCTCTGCTTTAAACAGACACCAAGGTTTTTCAAAAATGAGTAAGAAACAGAAGAGAGCTCTCACCATAGATAGCTTTTATGGAGAGAAATAAGGGCAGATCCTAGATCCTGAAGTTCCTACAGGCAAAGCAATTCCAGAGGAAGCTACCAATAAAGACATGACCTGGTCCCCCTTTCCTGAAAGACTGCATAAAGAATCTCAAAAGAGAACTATATGATAAATGGGGAAATGAATTGAGATCAGTGCAAGAAGCACTCCAAAAAAGATATGATAAAGACACCAATTTACTGAAAAACAAAATTGGTGAAATCGAAAAAGACAACAATGCACTGAAAAACAAAATTGGTAAAGTGGAAAAAGTATACAATGAACAAATTGGCCAGTTACAAAAGGAGCTAAAAAGTAACTGAAGAAAATAATACATTAAAAAGTAGAATTGAACAAATGGAAGTAAATCACTCAATAAGACTTCAAGAATTAGTCAAGGTGTTCTTTGGCCACATTCTTTTTCCACAGATCTTAAAGGTAAATTATACTTTATTCTTCTAATCTGCTTATAATGTCACTCTTTATGTCTCAATCATGAACCTCTTTTGACCTTATCTTGGTATAGGGTTTTAGATGTAGGTCAATGCATAGTTTCTGCCAAAATAGTTTCCAATTTCCCCAGCAGTTTTTGTAAAGTGGTGAGTTTTTAATACCCAAAACTAGGGTTTTGGGGTTTCTCAAATACTCAATTACTATAGTCATTGAATATTTTGTCCTGTGAACCTAACCTATTCCACTGATCAACTACTCTATTTCTTAACTATTACCAAATGGTTTTGATGACCACTGCTTTGCAATATAGTTTTATGCACAGCTAAGCCACTTACATTTGCATATTTTCCTTAATTCCTTTAAAATTCTTGACCTTTTGTTCTTCCAGATGAACTTTGCTATTAATTTTTCTAGATTTATAAAATACTTCCTTGGGAGTTTGATTGGTAAGGCACTGAATAAGTAGGTTAATTTAGGTAGTATTGTCATTTTTATTATATTCACTCAGTCTATCCATGAGAACTTGATATTTTTCCAACTTATTAGATCTGATTTTATTTGTGAGGAAAATGTTTTGTATTTGTGTTCAAATCAGTTCCTGATTTGCCTTGGCAGGTAGACTCCCAAATATTTTATATTATTGACAGCTATTTTAAATAGAATTTCTCTTTGTATGTCTTGCTGGTGGACTTTGTTCTCCACATTATAAAAATACTGATGATTTATATGTGCTTATTTTGTATCCTGCAACTTTGCTAAAGTGGTAAATTGTAATAGTTTTTTAGATGATTCTTTAGATTTCTCTAAGTATATTATCATATCATCTTCAAAGAGTGATAATTTGTTTTCTTCATTACTTACTCCTTTAATCTATTTTTAAACTCCTTTAATTCCTTCAATCTCTTTTACTTCTATTATTCCCAAAGCTAACATTTCCAACACAATATTGAATAGTAATGGTGATAGTAGGTCACCTTGTTTCACCCCTGATATTATTGGGAAAGGTTCTAGTTTGTCCACATTGCATATGATGCTTGCTGGTAGTTTTAAATAGATGTACTGATCATTTTAAGGAAAAGTCCATTTATTCCTATACTCTCTAGTGTTTTTAATAGGAATGGGTCAACACCCATTCCTATTAAAATTTTTTCATCCAATGCTTTTTCTCCTTGTATTGAGATAATCATATCCTTTTTGTTTGTTTGATTATTGATATAGTCAATTAGGCAAATATTTTTCATAATATTGAACCAGCCCTACATTTCTGGTATAACTCCTTCTAGATCATGATGTATTATCCTAGAGACTACTTTTTGTAATCTCTTTGCTGATATTTTATTTAAGATTTTTGCCTCAATATTCATTTAAGAAATTGGTCTTAATTTTCATTCTCTGTTTTGACCCTACCTGTCTTTGGTATCAGCACCATATCTGTGTCATAAAAGGAATTTGGTAGGATTCTGTCTTTCCCTATTTTTTCAAATAGTTTGTATAGTATTGTAATTAATTGTTCTTCAAATGTTTGGTAGAGTTCACATGTAAATCCATATGACCCTGGAGATTCTTCCTTAGGGAGTTGTTAGCTTATTCTATTTCTTTCTCTAATATATTTCTTCTTCTGTTAATCTGGGCAATATATATTTGTAGGTGTTCCTTCATTTCACTTAGATTATCTTATTTATTGATATATAGTTGAGCAAAATAACTCCTAATTATTGATCTAATTTCCTCTTCATTGGTGAAAATTTGTCCCTTTTCATTGTTGGGACTAAGAATTTGATTTTTCTTCTTTCCTTTTTATAATCATATTAACAAAAGATTTACCTATTTTTTTTTCATAAAACCAACTCCAGTTTTATTTATTAATTCACTATTTTTCTTATTTTCAGTTTTATTTATCTCCACATTTATTTTCAGATTTCCAAATGCGGAATTTAATTAGGGGTTTTAAATTTGTTCTCTTTCTAGCTTTTTTAGTTTTAAGCCCAATTCATTGATCTTCTTAATTTATCCAAGTAAGTATTTATAGATATAAATTTCCTCTAATAACTGCTTTGGCTGCAAACTACAAATTTTGGTATGTTGTCTCATGGTTGTCATTACCTTGGATCCAATTCTTGATGGTGTCTATGATTTGCTATGCATTCTTTATTTAGGATTAGATTATTTAGTTTCCAATTTAATTTTGGACTATTTTCCCCTGGCCTTTTATTGCATGTAACATTTATTGCATCATGATCTGAGAAAAATTCATTTACTATTTCTGACTTTCTGCATTTGATTTTGAGGTTTTTATGCCCTTTTGATCAGTTTTTGTATAAATTCCATGTACTGCTGAGAAAAAGGTGTATACCTTTCTGTATCTATTTTATTTTCTCCAAATTTCTATCATCCCACACTTTTCTAGGATTCTATTTACCTCCTCAACTTCTTTGTAATTTATTTTGTGGTTTAATTTATCTAGTTCCAAGAGAGCAAAGTTGAGATTCCCCCCCACACACACACACAATAATTTTGCTGCCTAAGTCTTCTTCGCAGCTTTCTTAATTTCTCCTGTAGAAATCTGAATGCTATACCACTTGGTGCATGTATGTTTAATATTGATATTGCTTCACTATCTATGGTACATTTTAGCAACATATAATTTTCTTATCTCTTTCAGTTAGATCAATTTTGCTTTTGCTTGATCTGAGATCGGGATAGCCAATCCTGTTTTAAATGTATCACTCTGATTTTAATTAGTTTCTTGTAAACAATAAATTGTAGAACTCTGATTTTTAATCTAATCTGCTATCTGCTTCCATTTTACAGGATAGTTTATCCCATTCATATTCACAAATAAAATTACTATCTCTGTATTTTATGCCACCTTGGTTAACCCAGTTATATTTTTCTCTTCCCATTCCCCCTTTCCCTCTTCCCCAGTATTTTGTCATTGATCACCCCCTTCCTGAAACAACTCTCCCCTTTTTCAGCCCCTCCCCCATTTATACCTTTCTCTTTCACCTGTTCTCCCTTCTATTAGTCTCTCCACTTCTTTTCCCCCTTTCCCTCTTACTTCTCTGTGAAGCTAAATATATCTGATATTCTCTCTTTGAATCAATTCTGATGAAGGTTTGTACAATTCTCATCCCCCTTGCACCTTTCCTCAATTATAAGTCTTTTTTGCTTCCTCCTGTTATGTAATTTACCACATTTTAACTCCATTTTCATCTTCTTCCAGTAGATTTACCATTCCTCCTCTAATTTCTTTTTTTTTAAATCATCACAATAAAATGAAATTATACCTTGAAATATATCCATAATATAGAAACAGATCTCCAAGAGTTAAACATATAATTTTCCCATATAGGGATATAAGCTTTATAACTTTTAAAGGAAAGTTATTTTTTCTTTCCTTTTTACCTTTGTACGCTTCTCTTGTATTTGAAGATCAAATGTTCTATTCAGCTCTGGTCTTTTCATCAAAAATAAATGAAATTCATCTGTTTTGATGACTGTACATCTTCTTACTTGAAAGATAATGCTTAATTTTGATGGATAATTGATTCTTGGCTGCAATCCAATTTCCTTTGCCTTTTAGAATATTAGATTCCATGACCTTCAATTTTTCAAATGGGAAAGTACTAGGTCTGGGCAATCCTGATGGTGGCTCCTTAATATTTGAATTGTTTTCTTCTGGCTGATTGCAATATTTTCCTCTTGATTTGGTAATTCTGAAATTTAGCTACAATGTTCCTTGAAATTTTTATTTTGAGGTCTCTTTCATGAGGTGATCAATGAATTCTTTCAATGACTATTTTGTCCTCTGATTGTAAGACATCTGGGCAGTTTTCCTTGATGATTTCATGAACAATTATGTCTAGGCTCTTTTTCCATCATGGTTTTCAGAAAGTCCAATGATTCTTAGAATGTCTCTTCTAGATTGTTCAGGTCAGTTGTTTGTCCAAGGAAGCATTTTAAATGTTCTTCCATTTTTTTTTTGTTTTCTTTGATTGATTGTTGAAATCTTCATTGATTCATCCACTTCCATTTGTTCAATTCTAATTTTTAGTAAATTGTTTTCTTCAGTTAGCTTTTTTATCTCCTTTTGCATTTGGCCAAATGTATTTTTTTTCCATTTCACAGATTTTGTTTTTCAGTGAATTGGTTTCTTTTTTATATATATTTTGTAAGAAATTATATGCTTTTTTCCATTTCTTTAAGGCTATTTTTAAGGAGCTTTCTTCAGATGATTTCCATTTTTCCTTTTCCAAACTTTCTTCCCAAGTACTCATTTCCTTTCCCCATTTTTTCTAACTCTCTTTTAAAATCTTTTTTGAATTCTTCCAAGAGAGCCCTCTGAAATGGGGACCAATTCATATGACGCTTTGGGGCTTCATCTGAAACTGGCTTGCCTTTAGTATCCTCAGGGTTTGAGATGTGTTATTCTGCTTCCTCATAAAAGCTGTCTATGATGAGTTCTTTTTTGCTTTTTTCCTCATTTTTAAAGGTTAAGGTCTTCTCTTAAGGCAAAGGGGTGAAGTCACTTTTGTTTTCCCTGGGGTAGTTCTGCTGACTGACTTCAGGGCCTGGTTAAACATGGTCTAGTCTTGTGTTCTTCTAGGACACAGATTTGTCTTTTATATTGGCTTTTGGATGTCTTACAGTAAATTTATTTAACCACCAGCTTGCAACCAGCGCCAAGTAGCCTAAGAGCCTTGCAGTAGATTTCCATGTGTTGGGACACAGCAATACCCTGGCTCCCTGCCCTGACTCTTTACCCCAGGCTCTTTGCACTGTAATCTGGGCTTGGCAGCCTCTCCCCCTGCCTGATTGAAACAGACCTTTTCTGATGTTCTTTCACAGTGTCTTCTATAAATTTGTTGTACTCCAAATATCTGTGGGTTCTGTCACTTCAAAACCAGTTTAGAGACTTAATCTTCTGTTAATTTGAGGGAAATTAGGAGGAGGTCACAGAAAGCCATATCTACTCTCTGCTATCTCCTCTCATTTGATTTTTAAATTCTTTTATGAGTTCTTGGAATTCTTTTTGGGCCTGGAGTCATTTAATGTTACTCTTTAGCGTAGAAGAAGCTTTTTTTTTTACTTTTTTTAACCGTCTTCCTCTGAAGATGAACCCCAGGCTTCCCTATTTCCTTAGTAGGTTTCTATGGTTGGGTGCTTTATTCTTGCTGGCTAATTGTTTCTAATGAGAAATATTGGTATAAGCACTTCTAATTTGGGGTTGGGGATTTGTGCCTCTAGCTTCATTTCTTCTCTCTATTTTGACCTGGAACTCCAAACCAAAAGTTCCACCCTCCTGTAAGTGCAAGCTCCACTGCTTTTGCACTCACTGGGTCTGCTTGTTCTTTCTCTTTTATGCATCTCTGCAGTATAGCTTGGCCTGTCCTTCCTAAAAAGCAGAAGTTTTCTGTCTTCCAGGATTCAGACAGACAACTTGGCATATAGTCCAGAATGTTAAAGTTACGTAGTTCCTGCTGAGATTCCAGTCTAATCCAGTTAGTCCCAGGGCTCTCCACTTGGTGTTTCTGCAGGAGCCAACCCAGAGATATTTGCAATTCACACTGGTTAATTCTCCAGCTGTAGTATTTCTTCAGGTCTTCTTGGGTTATTCCAGGGGGACCCATGTTCTGTCTCAACTCTTCTTTGTTTTTCACTAGTCTATGTTGCCTTAAGAAGCAAATTTTTGTGTTTGTGGGAGAAATCTGGAGAACTTGAAATTTACTAACCTTCTCTACCATCTTCACAGAATTCTCCTACCAAATTAATCTATAACCATATGGAAAAGACTCTAAATCACTATTGATTAGAAAAATGTAAAATTTTAAAACCACCCTAAGCCTCTTACATTGGCTAATATGACATAAAAGGAAAAGGACAATTACTGGGAAAATTGAAAACTGCTAGTAGAATTGTCAACTGACTGAAGAACATTGTACCCTGTAATACACACATTGTACAATGATAAATTAAGACTGATTTAGCTATTGTCAGCAATACATTGAACCAAAAATGAAACAGATGTGCCATCTTAGAGATTCTATATTTTATTTTGCAAATCCTAAAAAGCTTTGATAAAAAAAATCCTAGTAATTTATCTAAAAATGGAAAATATTAACAATTTTAGTGAAGGAGGAGGATATATAATATATCCACAAAAGACATCAATCTTTTATGTAAATAATAAAATTGCAGAAACACGTTACAAAAATTAATTCCATACAAAATTAAAGAAAGTATAGAGTTTCTGTGACTCCACCTACCCAAAAGATAATAGAAAGTATATGACTATATGACTATAAAACATTGTTTGTGGAAACAAATGTAATGTGAAATTATTAAATAGATATTAATTACTATTAATATTTTGTAATAGACACAGTGCTCCTAGACAATTACATCTTATATTCCACATTTTATAATCAAGAATTTTTCAATTTCTTCCATTAATCTAATCATTTTTTGGCAGTTAGTTACATTTTAAATCCATTCAACCAGCACTCTTTTTTAAAAAGTTATTTATGTAATATTTTCCCTCAGTTACACTGAAAACTATTTTTTAACATTTTTAAGATTTTTAATTGAAGGATCTGTCCCACCCCTCACCCACAATTAAGAAATCACATGAGAATTTATACAAAATATTTCCATAAAAATCAAGTTGTGAAAGAAAACATAGATCTACCCTAATGAAAATAAAATCCCTCAAGAAAAAATAATTTTTAATTTTAAAAGCCTTAAATTAAGAGAAAGAGTAAAATATGCTTCAATTTATATTCAGACTCAATCAACTCTTTCTCTAGGTATGAATAGGATTTTTCATAAATTCTTCAGAGTAAGTATATATCTTTGTATTACTGAGAATAACAAAATCATTTACAGCTGGTGATCTCAGAACATTGCTATTATTTTGCATGGAGTATTTTACTTTGTTAATGGAGGATTTTCCAGGTTTGTTTGTTTGTTTGTTTTTTTCTGAAACCATCCTGCTCATTATTTTTCAGAGAACAATAATATTCCATCAGAGAAACTTGCTTCAATTTTTTTCTTTACAATTGCTATTGCAAATTGGATTTCCCCCCATTTATTTTCTCTCTCCTTTCAGCATGTCCCTCCTCAAAAATGTCTTGCTACTGACCACTACCTTCCCCAATATGCCCTCTATTTTATCATCCTCCCCTCCGCCTTTCCCATATGCCATTCTGCTCCTATTTTCCTGCAGGGTGAGATAGAATTCTGTACGCCTATTGAATATGTATGTTATAATTTGAACCAATTCTGATCAGAGTAAGGTTCACTCACTCACCCTCTTCTTACCCTCTTCCCTTCCACTGTGAAAGCTTTTTTCTTGCCTCTTTTTAATGTAAGATAATTTGTATTATTCCTCTTCTCCCTTTCCCTTTCTTCTAGTACGTTCCTCTATATCTCCTTTATTTCATCATTAAAAAAAAAACAGATATTATCCCTTCATATTCAATTCACACCCATGCCCTCTATCTATATTCTTTTTAACTTTCATAATAATGAGAGCATTCTAATGAGTTACAAGTATCATCCTCACATATAAGAATGTATAAATATTCCTTATAAAGAGATAAATTTTATCAAGTCATTTATGCTATTACATTCCTGATTATCTCCTTATGTTTCTCCAGAGTCCTGTATTTGAAAATCAAATTTTCCATTCTCTGGTCTTTACATCATGAATGTTTAAAAATCCTCTGTTTCATTGAATGATCACCTTTCCCTCTGAAGGATTATACTCAGTGGGTATGTGATTCTTGGTTGCAATCCTAGCTCCACTGCTTTCCAGAATATCGTATTCCAAGCCCTCTGATCCTTTAATGTGAAAGCTGTTAAATCTTGTATTATCCTGATGGTAGTTCCACTATACTTGAATTGTTTCTTTCTGGATGCTTATGATATTTTCTCCTTGACCTGGAATTTCCAGAATTTGGCTCTAATATTTCTGGGAGTTTTTATTTTGAGATATTTTTCAGGAGGTAATCAGTGGATTCTTTATATTTCTATTTTACCCTCTCATTCTAGAATATCAGGCCAGTTTCCTTGATAATTCTTGAAATATGATGCCCAGGCTCTTTTTTAATTATGACTTTCATATGTACCAATAATTTTGAAATTATCTCTTTTGGATTTATTTTCCAGGTCAATTGTTTTTCAAATGAGATATTTCACATATTCATTTTTTTTCATTTTTTTTATTTTGCTTTATAGTATCTTGATTTCTCATAGTCATTATCGTCCATTTGCTAAATTCTTTTTTTAAGGAATTATTTTCCTAGGTGAGCTTTTCAATCTCCTTTCCCAATTGGCCAATTTTACTTTTTAAGGTATTCTTCTCCTCATTAGGTTTTTTGTGTGTTTATGTGTGTGTGTGTGTGTCCTTTTGTACCTCTCTTAATTCTTTCCCTAATTTTTCCTCTATCTTACTTTATTTTCAAAGTCCCTTTTGAGTTCTTCTATGTACTGAACCCAATTGTTATTTTTCTTGGAGGCTTTGAAAGTAAGTTTTGACTTTGTTATCATTTTCTAAGTATACTTTTTAATCCTCCTTGTTACAATAATAACTTCTAATGGTCAGAAAATTTTGTTATCTGCTCATTTTCCTAGTTTACTACACAGCTTTTAAGTGTTTGTTAAAGATAGGGCTGTTTCCAAAGTGGGGTGTACATTGTCCCAAGCTTCAGGGGTTTTGTGTAGCTGTTTTCAGAAATCCTTCTAGGAATCTGACCATAAACACTCTCTTCTGGCCTGGAGCTATTAAGTGTGTCTCATTGCAGTTGTTAAGATCTAGTGTTCTGGCCAGGGCTTGGGCTCTACTGACCTGGGTTGTACTGGGATTGAATACCAGACTCCCACCCATTACCACAGACCCTTTTCACTGACCTTCTGAGTCCTCCCTAGTGTCCTCAGGCTGAGAGGTCCAGAATCTCCAGCATTGCTGCTGATTCAGGGGTTTTGCCTTGCTAATTCTAGGTTATGAACTGGAGCTATGGCTGGAATTGGGCCTGCATAGGGATTGCCTACTTTGGTCCCACTTTGGTTCCATAGACCTTTTCTGATGATCTTCCAGGTGCTATTTGGGGTCTCTGGGCTGAGAGGTTTGGAAGCCACCAATACAGCCCTTGATTCATAGGTCAAGTAGGATCTGGGCTAAGGCTGGGGCTGGTTCCAGCCTGCACTGGCACTTCCACCATGATGTACAGACCTTTGCTGCTAAGCTTCTAAGTTATCTTTCACTGAAAAATGTTCTACTCCATCTCTTCAGGTGTTCTGATGCTCTAAAATTTGTTTAGAACCATTATTTAAAGGAATTTGAAGTACTTTGGGGGAGAGGTTGGGCAAGTTACTGCCTTCACTCTTCCATTTTGACTCTGCCTTCCTAGGACTCTTTATAAAGGAACTTTTCTAATCTGCTTGTCTACTTCTCCCCTAAGCTATTCCCCACCTCTGTGACTTTTTTTTCTTTCCTTATGCAAATTTGCTTCCATCCTAATTTTATTCTGAATCTGAAGGCCAATCCTGGTTCTGCATAACATTACCACAGTGCACACTAAAGTTCCATATAAACTTGTAAGATTTATTTTATCTATAGTAGAAA
This sequence comes from Myrmecobius fasciatus, assembly GCA_023553655.1. Classification (NCBI taxonomy): domain Eukaryota; kingdom Metazoa; phylum Chordata; class Mammalia; order Dasyuromorphia; family Myrmecobiidae; genus Myrmecobius; species Myrmecobius fasciatus. Next base: position 10,501 of record JAJPUD010026135.1, read on the forward strand.
GGACCTTCAAAGACAATGTTAACTCCTATAAGTTAGACTTTCACAATGACTTTGAAACAATTTCTTCTTCTAAGTCTACTGTTACTTCAGTTCAGATCCTTATAATGCTGTTACATAATGCTGTGATAGCAATCTAAAGAGACTATGTGTAGTCCTGAATTTCTACTCTTGAAACCCACATCTGAACTTGTTATTCTTCACTTAAAACCTTCAATAGCTACTCCTTTCCTGTTGAATTGAGTTCAAATTCCTCAGCCTGACATTTCGAGTCTATTATTCCTATTAAACTTACCTGGTTAAATAAAACTGAAAAAAATGTATATCATTTCCTAATTTTTAAACCTCTGCCTTTTCTTATTCTGTTTCTTTCACCATAACCAGGATATTATTGGCCTCATACATTTATTTCAAGGCAGCTACAGCTATTTCCTTTTTTCCAAGTACAAGAAGTCTGAAAGGAGTAGAGAATAGAAAAGTGAGGATAGGTGTCAAATATGTTTTTATTCCTTAAAAATTCCAAGCTTGCTAGTTTGAAATCAATAATCTACTTCATATTCACAAAAAAGAGAAGCAAGTTTGCTTACTATGATCTCTTTCTTTTAAGCATGATGGTGGTTAAATTCAACCTTCAAAGATAACCTTTTGCTTCTGATTTAATCATCTTCAGAGAGAGTGATATATTCTTGTGTCTCACACCAAGCAAGGTTTTCTTCTCCATTCTGCAATGTCTAACCTAAATCACCCTTCCTTGACACTTTTCACCTTTTACCCCATCTTCTGTCATGCTATGTTCTGTTCTTGCTACAGAGAACAATGATTCTCACAGTAACCTCTATATAATTCTATAGACTTGAATAATGTTGTGAAGTTCCACACTTCAGTTTCCTTTCCAGGAGAAATAACCACAGTTCTTTTAGCCCTTCCCCAAAAGGCTTTTTATCACTTTCATTCCTCTTTTCTAGACTGTCTTAAAGTTGATTTTGATAAGTCTTCTTTTGTGACCTGAAAGAGCACAGGAACATTGGCTGCATCAGGGTCAAGACTCCAGGAAAACATTGCTTTGGGGGCATATGGTGATGGCCATATATATCCCATGGGACTGTAGTTGGGATGACAAAGATGGACAAATATATTAAATTTTCTCAGAGAGTAAAGCATTTTTTCAGTCAGTAAACCTGAATCTGACTATAAGTCTGTTTGGAAGCCATTTATTCAGACAAACCTCCAGTAACTGCATCAATAGACTTTTATAATATGATATAAATCAGCCATTTGTAGATAATTTTCCTGAATCATCTTTACAAGAATATCCTGCTATCACAAGAGACAAACGGATTCAATATACCAGTCATCAGTCTGATGATGCAAGCAGTGCAGTGCAATATTTATTTGGGAGACTGTGAATGAAGCATTAAAGCAACTCATCATCCTGATGACTAATCACTGATAAATAATATCCAGGGCCCACAGATGAACCTAAATTACACTGAAGTGCCTGGCTAAGGAAGTCATGATACTCAGAACAAAACATTCATTTTCCCACCTACATACTCTGCCCACTTGTTCTCTGCCCAGGCAGAACACAGCTAGTAAAATAAATATTAGTGAGATCCATTAGTGCCCTGGTATACATCACAAATGACCACAAGTAGCTGTTGACGTTGGTTTTACTTAACTGAGGGACTCTTTTGTTATCCTGAATTGGATTGGTTAGCTAATATGTGGAGAGATTATATCCCATGTCTCATGTCTCTTTTTTATCCACTCATTACCTATTTCATTACTTACTAACAAATCTATAAAAGGGTGTGTGGAGGAAGATAAATAAAAAGAAGCTCAAATCAGTCTGTTTTCTTGCTCATTATAAATTCCTATCATGGTAGGACAAAGAAGGATATGGGAAAAGGAGGATAGAATAAAATACTAAATGAGATTTCAGGGTTTCTGTGTTTCTAATTAATCTTGGCTAAGCAACTCCCCATTAGTAGAATTTCCATGCAATGTATTCTATTGGGGGTCCAGGAGGGAGAGGAGGGATTAATCCATTAGAGATTTCTCTGTTGTTTCTTTTTTTTCTTTTTTTTTCTTATTCCTAGCTCAACGTGTGTGCAGAGGGAGAAAGGCTGCTGGCTGTTCTGTGGTAACAATTCAGGATTTAGCCGGGAGACAAATTCCAGAGGAAAGAATCATTTTCTCAATGCTGCTAATAGCTTTAAGAAAAGGTATAATTACAAGAGCTGAGCTGAATGTAAATATTGTATAAAGCCTCTTGACTGGAGACAAACAGTAGCCCACAGGAAGCATCTTATTCTAACAGACCCCCATCTTCTTCCTTTGAGATTCAGGTTAATGCTAATGCAAAAAATTCCTTCAATTTCCAGATGTACTGCTATTATAGATTTCAAGGTATTTATTACTGTAGCACCATAAGCACTGTAAGAGGTAGAAGTCTGCTAGTTTTACCCAATATGATCTCCTATTTACAGGGTTTTGTTACAGCACATCTATGAAGATCAGCTTCAGGCTAAATTTTGTCACAAAAATATTTCACCTTCTCTTCTTTCAATTCCTTTCTAGGGAAAAAAAAGATTTGAAAAAATTGAAAATTAATTTAAAATTCAGTAAAAAAGGTCCTGTGCTGATCATACCTAGAAGCATGTTTTCTTATTTCATATTAGTAAAAATAATAGGAACAATGGAAGTTTTATCAAAGTGTCTTATCAATACCCCCCTTATGATTTTATAGAAATCCTATTATATCATCATATTTGAGATAAGGTATTCCCTTGATCTTAATTTTGGAAACTCTGCATCTGATTCCTGGAAATACCAGTAAAAAAAATACAAGAAAACAAAAATGGCTATTCTTCTTAACAGACTGGCTAATGTTGATTTATTTTCTCCTTTTTCAGAAAAATAATCAGAACACACCCACACAAGGAGCCTTAGAACAAGTATTAGATTTGGAGTTAGAGAACTTTGGCTCTAATTCCATTATATTAATTTATTGTTTTTTTTTTAATTTTTTTGGCACGTCCTGTTCCAATCTGCTAATTCCCTTTCCAATTCATTCTACTGCTGCTCTTACTTCTTTTCCATTTTTTTTTACTTAAGTAATCTCATTCTGTTCAAAATAAATAAAAAAGCAAATAAATAAATGCATTTTAACTCTTACATGATTTTTTCTGGAATTGAGTTTTTTTTTTCCAATCTGTGATTTTCTCTGAAGTGTTTCTTATAAATATTTTTGTCATCCTCTTTTTTGTGCATGTATTTGTATCTAAAACATCTCTGTTACAAGAGATCATTTTGTTGAAGTTTCTTTTTTTGCCTATTTTTCAAGTCTACTTCCTGACTTTAGACTTTAAATTAGTGCTAAATTCTGCCACAATTTTGCAGAAAATATCTGAGTTGATTCTGTTGCTGCTTTCTTAGAAAATACGCAAAATTGAAATCCAAACATAAAAGTTAGGCAATCTGTATTCAAGAGGCATATGCTATAGAAGATGTTATAGTGGAATGGAATCTTAGGCTTACCTAATCAAAGGGAATTATTTTCTTTTTTTTATTAAAGCTTTTTATTTGCAAAAAATATGTATGGGGGAGGGGCGGAGCCAAGATGGCGGAGTGAAAAGGTGACTTTCTGCCTCTCCTCTGACGTTCTCTCAAATCAACAATAAAATAAGCCTCTGAACTGATCTTCAAGTCAACGAACTCAGAAATATTTGGACACTGCTCTCTGAAGAACTTCATATCAGGTTAGTCTTACTTGGACAGAGAGATAGACGACTCCTGTGTAGGCCGGAAGTGAGGGTGGGACTCAGCTCAGCTCATTGTGGCAGAAATTCCAGACAACAAACTCCAAATTCCAAACACCTGGAGTTTATCTGAGGCACTCGGGACACTCTGCCCTGATTGGGGACAGGTGTTCTGGCAGACTTGCCTTGTTTAAGGAGTAATTCGGACTTAGTCCTAGCCCCCACCAGCCCAGCACCTTAAGTTAACTTGCCGAAATGCCCCAGGGCAAAGCTTTTCAGCTGCCGTTTTTTTTTTTTTTTCCCCCTACCTTAAAGAGATATCCATACTGTCTAAAAAAAAATGAAGAAGCAAAAGAGAGCTCTCACCATAGACAGCTTTTAACAAGGCAAAGAAGCATTGACCCCAGATGCTGAGGTTCCTTTAGGTAAAATACCAGATGAAGGTATTAAAGACCATCACTGGTCACTTTTTTTTTTAATTAAAGCTTTTTATTTGTATGACATGTATATGGGTAGTTTCCCAACATTGATCTTTACAAAGCTTTCCATTACAAATTTTACCCCCAGTCCCCTCCCCTCCCCTAGATTGCAGGAAGTCCACTACATGTTAATAATGTTGAAATGCTTGAGAAGTTATCCAAGAAAAATCCTATCTACAAGAAAAAAAAGAATCAGAGAAAGGCAACACAAGGCAAGCAAATGTCAATAGAGATCATGAAAATGTTACATTGTGGTCCATATTTCATTTCCCTCTCTCTGGGTGTATATGGTTTTCTTCAGTGAACAATTGGAACTGGTTTGAGGCAATTCTTTGTTGCAGAGAGCCATGTATATCAGAATTGATCATCATGTAATACTGTTGTTGCTGTGTATGAAGATCTCCTGATTCTGCTCGTTTCACTCAGCATCACTTCATGCAAGTCTCTCCAGGCCTCTCTGAAATTGCCCTGCTGGTCGTTTCTTACATAGCAATAATATTCCATAACATTCATATACCATAATTTATTCAGCCACTCTCCCATTGATGGGCATCCCTTCAGTTTCCAGTTTCTAGCCACTACAAAAAGGGCTGCCACAAACATTCTTGCACATGTGGGTCCCTTTCCCTCCTCTAAGATCTCTTTGGGATATAAGCCCAGTAGAAACACTGCTGGGTCAAAGGGTATGCAGAGTTTGACAACTTTTTGAGCATAGCTCCAAATTGTTCTTCAGAATGGTTGGATCCGTTCACAGTGCCACCAACAATGTATTAGTGTCCCAGTTTTCCCACATCCCCTCCAACATTCATCGTTATCTTTTCCGGTCATTTTAGCCAATCTGACAGGTGTGTAGTGGTACCTCAGAGTTGTTCTTAATTTGCATTTCTCTGATCAATAGTGATTTGGAGCAACTTTTCATATGACTAGAGATGGTTTTAATTTCATCATCTGAAAATTGTATGTTCATATCCCTTGACCACTTATCTATTGAAGAGTGGCTTGAATTCTTATATATATGAGACAATTCTCTATAAATTTTAGAAATGAGGCCTTTAGGAGGCGGAGCCAAGATGACGGAGTGAAAGGGTGACTCTCTGCTTCCTCCTCCGAACTTCTCTCAAATCAAGAATAAAATAAGCCTCTGAACTGATCTTCAAGTCAACGAATCAGGAAATATTTGGATACTGCTTGCAGATATCTCTGAAAAACTTCACATCAGGTTTGTCTAGCTCGGGCAGAGGGATAAACAGAGGACGTTGGTGACAGAGAACTCTGGTGGGGGCCAGAAGTGAGGGCGGGACTCAGCTCAGCTCAGCTCAGACTGGCAAAAAAACTCCAAACTCCAAACTCCAAATTCCAAACACCTGGAGTTTATCTGAGGCACTCGGGATACTCTGCCCTGATTGGGGGCAGGTGTTCTGGCAAACTTGCCTTGTTTAAGGAGTAATTCGGGCTTAGTCCTAGCCCCCACCGGCCCAGCACCTTAAATTAATTCGCCGAAGCGCCTCAGGGCAAAATCTTCAGCCAGCCGTTTTAGCCATTTTTTTTCCCCTACCTTAAAGAGATATTCACGCTGTCTAAAAAAAAAATAAATGAAGAGACAAAAGAGAGCTCTCACCATAGACAGCTTGTACAAAGAGAAAGAGGAGAAGACCCCAGAGCCAGAGGTTCCTTTAGACATAACTCCAGAGGGAATCAGCAAGGACCATCACGGGTCCCAGTTTCAAAAGGTCTTTCTGGAAGATTGCTTAAAGAACCTAATAAAAGAACTGGAGGATAAATGGAAAAATAAATTGAAATTAGTGCAAGAAGGATACAGTATCTTGCAAGAAGGATATGATGCCCTGCAAAAGAGATATGAAAAAGACACCAATCTATTGAAAAATAAAATTAGTGAAGTGGAAAAAGAGTGCAATGAACAAAAAAATTCAATGGGCCAGTTACAAATGGAGCTTAAAAAGGTAACTGAAGAAAACAACACTTTAAAAATAAGAATTGAACAAATGCAAGTGAATGACTCAATAAGACTTCAAGAATCAATCAAACAAAAACAAAAAAATGAAAAATTAGAAGAAAATATGAAATATCTCCTAGGAAAAACAACTGACTTGGAA
>JAJPUD010026136.1:0-16845 GCA_023553655.1 Myrmecobius fasciatus
GGGGGGGGGAATTTGTAACAGAAAGCTATGTAAGGATTAATGTTGAAGAATTACCCATACATATGTTTTGTAAATAAAAAAACTTTAATAAAAAAAAAGAAGAGACCTCAGAAGTCATCTTATCCAGTTCCTTACTTTTACATATGGTGAAATTGAAGCCTGGAGAAATTAATTGACTTTCCCAAAGCCATACAGGTATAAGGGTCTGGATTCAAACCTAAGTTCTCTTGACACGGAAATAATATTTGTATAACACTTAGCAGCACAGTGCCTGGAACTCAGTAGGTGCTATGGAAATACTGGTTATTATTACTCCAGGTCAAGTGTTCAGGGTCTCTGTCTTTGAAATAACTTCTCATTGGTTTTTTTTTTTTTTTTGGTTTGTTTGTTTGGTTATTTTTCCATTTGATGTCTCTAGAATTTATGAAGGAGCATAAATGCAAAAGAACTTTTGAGGAGAGAGGCAATTGGGTTTAAACTAGTAAGTGTCTAAGGTCAGAACTGAACTCATCCTCCTGACTCCAGAGCTGGTGCTCTATCCATTGGCCCACCTTGTTATCCCCATACAGAGCTGATAATTCATTTTATTCAGTAACTCTTGGGGGCTATTGAAATTTCTTGAACACTGAAGTAACAAGGTCAGGTTTTAGCAGCTGAGTGAAAAATTTTTGTTGATGTTTGTATTATTTTCTTTTTTTTTCACTATTTTTTTATTTTTTTTTTAATTTATTAAAGCTTTTTGTTTGTATAACATATGTATGGGTAGTTCCCCAGCATTGATCTTTACAAAACTTTCCATTACAAATTTTACCCCCAGTCCCCTCCCCTCCCCTAAATGGCAGGAAGTCCAAAACACGTTAATAATGTTGACATACTTGACAAGTTATGCAAGAAAAATCCTATCTACAAGAAAAAAAAGAAAATCAGAGAAAGGCAACACAATGCAAGCAAATATCAATAGAGATCATGAAAATGTTACGTTGTGGTCCATATTTCATATCCCTCTCTCTGGGTGTATATGGTTTTCTTCAGTGAGCAATTGGAACTGGTTTGAGACAATTCTTTGTTGCAGAGAGCCATGTCCATCAGAATTGATCATCATGTAATACTGTTGTTGATGTGTATGATGATCTCCTGGTTCTGCTCGTTTCACTCAGCATCAGTTTATGTAAGTCTCTCCAGGCCTCTCTGAAATTGTCCTGCTGGTCATTTTTTTTTGTTTTTGTTTTTGTTTTTTGTTTTTTGTTTTTTTTTTTTATCTGTGAAATATTGTTTCTTTTCTTTTTTTTTATTTTAAGCTTTTTATTTGTATAACATATGTATGGGTAGTTCCCCAACCTTGATCTTTACATAGCTTTCCAATACAAATTTTACCCCCAGTCCCCTCCCCTCCCCTAGATGGCAGGAAGTCCACCACATGTTAATAATGTTGAAATGCTTGAGAAGTTATGCAAGAAAAATCCTATCTACAAGAAAAAAAAAGAATCAGAAAAAGGCAACACAATGCAAGCAAATGTCAATAGAGATCATGAAAATGTTACGTTATGGTCCATATTTCATGTCCCTCTTTCTGGGTGTATATGGTTTTCTTCAGTGAACAACTGGAACTGGTTTGAGACAATTCTTTATTGCAGAGAGCCATGTCCATCAGAATTGATCATCATGTAATACTGTTGTTGCTGTGCATGATGATCTCCTGGTTCTGCTCGTTTCACTCAGCATCAGTTCATGCAAGTCTCTCCAGGCCTCTCTGAAATCATCCTGCTGGTCGTTTCTTACAGAGCAACAATATTCCATAACATTCATATACCATAATTTATTCAGCCACTCTCCAATTGATGGGCATCCCTTCAGTTTCCAGTTTCTAGCCACTACAAAAAGGGCTGCCACAAACATTCTTGCACATGTGGGTCCCTTTCCTTCCTCTGAAGATCTTTTTGGGATATAGGCCCAGTAGAAACACTGCTGGGTCAAAGGGTATGCACAGTTTGATAACTTTTTGAGCATAGCTCCAAATTGCTCTCCAGAATGGTTGGATCTGTTCACAGTTCCACCAACAATGTATTAGTGTCCCAGTTTTCCCACATCCCCTCCAACATGCATCGTTATCTTTTCCTGTCATTTTAGCCAATCTGACAGGTATATAGTGGTACCTCAGAGTTGTCTTAATTTGCATTTCTCTGATCAATAGTGATTTGGAGCAACTTTCCATATGACTAGAGATGGTTTTAATTTCATCATCTGAAAATTGTTCATATCCCTTGACCACTTATCTATTGAAGAGTGGCTTGAATTCTTATATATATGAGACAATTCTCTATATATTTTAGAAATGAGACCTTTATCAGAACCATTAAGTGTAAAGATGATTTCCCAATTTGATGCTTCCCTCCTAATCTTGTCTGCATTAGTTTTATTTGTACAGAAACTTTTTAACTTAATATAATCAAAATTATCCATCTGGTGTTCAATTAGGAGTTCCAGATCTTCTTTGGACATAAATTTATTCCATCTCCACAGGTCTGAGAGGTAAACTATATTACGTTCCTCTAACTTGCTTACAAAAATCACTCTTTATATCTAGATCATGAACCCATTTAGATCTTATCTTGGCATGTGGTGTTAGGTATGGGTCAAGCCCTAATTTCTTCCACACTAGTTTCCAATTTTCCCAGCAGTTTTTGCCGAATAGTGAGTATTTATCCCAAAAGCTGGGGTCTTTGGGTTTATCGAAAACTAGATTGTTAAGGTTATTGCCTAGATTGCCCTGATATCCTATCCTGTGCCACTGATCGACTGCTCTATTTCTTAGCCAGTACCAAACAGTTTTGATGACCGCTGCTTTATAATATAGTTTTAGATCTGGTACAGCAAGGCCACCTTCATCTGCCTTTTCTTTCATTAATCCCCTTGAAATCCTTGACCTTTTGTTCTTCCAAATGAACTTTGCTACTATTTTTTCTAGATCTGTAAAATAATTTCTTGGGAGTTTGATTGGTATGAAACTAAATAAGTAGATTAGTTTGGGTAGTATTGTCATTTTTATTATGTTTGCTCTGCCTACCCATGAGCACTTAGTATTTTTCCAATTGATTAGGTCTGATTTTATTTGTGTGGAAAGTGTTTTGTAATTTAATTCGTATAGTTTCTGACTTTTCCTTGGCAGATAGATTCCCAAATATTTTATCCTATCATCTGCTATTTGGAATGGAATTTCTTTTTGTATCTTTTGCTGCTGAACTTTGTTGGTAATATATAAAAATGCTGATTATTTATGTGGATTAATTTTGAATCCTGCCACTTTGCTAAAGTTGTGAATTGTTTCTATTAGTGTTTTAGTTGAGTCTCTAGGGTTCTCTAAGTATACCATCATGTCATTTGCAAAGAGTGATAATTTGGTTTCTTCATTACCTACTCTGATTCCTTTTATCTCTTTTTCTTCTCTTATTGCTAAAGCTAACATTTCTAATACAATATTAAATAGTAATGGTGACAGTGGGCAGCCTTGTTTCACTCCTGATCTTATTGGGAATGGTTTTAGTTTGTCTCCATTACATATGATGCTTGCTGATGGTTTTAAATAGATGCTAATGATCATTTTAAGGAAAAGCCCATTTATTCCTATACTCTCTAGTGTTTTTAATAGGAAATGGTGTTGGATTTTATCAAATGCTTTTTCTGCATCTATTGAGATAATCATATGGTTTTTGTTAGTTTGGTTATTAATATAATTAATTATGCTGATAGTTTTCCTAATATTGAACCAGTCCTGCATCCCTGGTATAAATCCTACTTGGTCATAGTGTACTATCCTGGGGATGACTTTCTGTAATCTCATTGCTAATATCTTATTTAAAATTTTTGCATCAATATTCATTAGGGAATTTGGTCTATAGTTTCTTTCTCTGTTTTCACCCTACCTGGTTTAGCTATCAGCACCATATCGGTGTCATAGAAGGATTTTGGCAGTATACCTTCTGTCCCTATTTTATCAAATAGTTTGTATAGTATTGGAATTAATTGTTCTTTGAATGTTTGGTAGAATTCACATGTCAATCCATCTGGCCCTGGAGATTTTTTCTTAGGGAGTTGGTTAATAGCTTGTTCTATTTCTTTTTCTAATATGGGGCTATTTAAATAATTTATATCCTCTTCTTTTAACTTGGGCAATCTATATTTTTGTAGATATTCCTCCATTTCATTTAGATTATCAAATTTACTGGCATAAAGTTGGGCAAAGTAACTCCTAATTATTGAGCTAATTTCCTCTTCATTGGAGGAAAGATCTCCCTTATCATTCTTGAGACTAACAATTTGATTTTCCTCTTTCCTTTTTCTTATCAAATTAACTAAAGGCTTATCTATTTTGTTGGGTTTTTTGTAGAACCAACTCTTAGTTTTATTTATTAATTCAAGTTTTCTTATTTTCAATTTTATTAATTTCTCCTTTTATTTTTAGAATTTCCAATTTGGTATTTAATTGAGGGTTTTTAATTTGTTCTTTTTCTAGTTTTTTTTTAAATAATAAGCCCAATTCGTTGATTTTTTCTTTCTCTATTTTATGCAAGTAAGCATCTAGAGATATAAAATTGCCCCTTGTAACCGCTTTGGCCGTATCCCACAAATTTTGGGATGTTGTCTCCTTATTGTCATTCTCCTGGATGAAATTATTGATTGTGTCTATGATTTGCTCTTTCACCCATTCATTCTTCAGGATTAGATTATTTAATTTCCAATTAACTTTTGGTTTATTTTCTCCTGGCCTTATATTGCATGTGATTTTTATTGCATCATGATCGGAAAAAGATGCATTTATTATTTCTGCCTTTCTGCATTTGATTTTGAGGTTTTTATGCCCTAACACATGGTCAATTTTTGTATAGGTTCCATGGACTGCTGAGAAAAAGTAAATTTCCTACTGTCTCCATTCAACTTTCTCCATACATCTATTATACCTAACTTTTCTAACAATTGGTTTATCTCCCTAGTTTCTTTCTTGTTTATTTTGTGGTTTGATTCATCTACTTCTGAGAGAGCAAGGTTGAGATCCCCCACTAGTATAGTTTGGCTGTCTATTTCTTGTTGCATCTCTCTTAATTTCTCCCCTAGGAATTTGGATGCTATTGCACTTGGTGCGTATATATTTAGTATTGAAATTGCTACATTATCTATGGCACCCTTTAATAAAATATAGTTTCCTTCCTTATCTCTTTTGATTAGATCTATCTTGGCTTTTACTTGATCTGAGATAAGGATTGCTACCCCTGCTTTTTTTTGTTCACCTGAAGCATAATATTTTCTGCTCCAGCCTTTTACCTTCATCCTATATGTGTCACTATGTTTTAGATGTGTTTCTTGTAGACAACATATTGTGGGATTCTGGTTTTTAATCCAGTCTGATATCTGCTTCCCCTTTATGGGAGAGTTCATCCCATTCACATTCACAGTTAGAATAACTAATTCTTTATTTCCTGCAATCTTATTTACCCAAGTTATGTTTTCCCCTTTCCTTTCCCCTTTCTCCCTTCCCCCCTCCTCAGTACTTTGCTTTTGATGACCCCCTCCCCCAAACAATACTCCACCCTTTATATCTCCTCCCCCTGTTTTTACTCCTTTCCCCTGATTCTTCTATTTTCCCTTCTATTAGTTTATCCCTTTCTTTTCCTTCTTTCCCTTCCACTTCCCTCTAGCAACAGACAAGTTTCTATGTGAAATCAAATGTCTGATATACACTTTTAGAGTCCAACCTGATGAGAGTAAGATTTACACAATGCTCATCTCCCTCCCCTCGTTCTCTCAATTATATTAGGTTTTCTTTGCCTCTTCAAGTTTTTGTTTTTACCTCCTTTTTTTTTTAGATCTTATTTTACCACTTTTTCCCTCTTTTCCCCAGTATGACAACCTTTCCCCCTCTAGTTCTCTTTTTCATATTATCAAAGTAATATCTAGTTAATTGTACCCCCAAACTTTAAGTATCCCCCTAGTAGAAATAAAGTTCTCAAGAGTCCTTTCCTTTTTACCTTTTTATGCATCTCTTGAGTTCTGTGTTTGGATGTCGAATTTTTTGTTCAGATCTGGTCTTTTCATTAGAAATAGGTGAAATTCACCCATATCATTGAATGACCATCTTCTTCCCTGGAGGATAATGCTCATTCTAGCTGGATAGGTTATTCTTGGCTGTAATCCAAGTTCCTTTGCCTTTCGGGATATCTGGTTCCAGGCCCTTCGAACCTTCAATGTGGAGGCTGACAGATCGCGTGTGATTCTAATTATTGATCTTCGGTATTTGAATTGTTTCTTTCTAGCTGCTAGCAGAATCTTTTCCTTGGTGCTATAGTCCTGAAATTTAGCCATGATATTCCTTGGGGTTTTAATTTTGGGGTCTTTTTCAGGAGGTGATGGGTGAATTCTTTCAATGGTGATTTTGCCTTTTGATTCGACAATCTCAGGGCAGTTTTCTTTCAGGATTTCCTGGAAGATAGTGTTTAGATTCTTTTTTTCATCATGACTTTCAGGACGTCCAATAATCCTTACATTGTCTCTTCTAGACCTATTTTCCAAGTCAGTTGTTTTTCCTAGGAGATATTTCATATTTTCTTCTAATTTTTCATTTTTTTTTGTTTTTGTTTGACTGATTCTTGAAGTCTTATTGAGTCGTTCACTTGCATTTGTTCAATTCTTATTTTTAAAGTGTTGTTTTCTTCAGTTACCTTTTTAAGCTCCTTTTGTAACTGGCCAATTTGTTCATTGCACTCTTTTTCCACTTCACTAATTTTATTTTTTAATAAATTGGTGTCTTTATCATATCTCTTTTGGAGGGCTTCTTGCACTGACTTCAGTTTATTTTCCCATTTATCCTCCAGCTCTCTTATGAGGTTCTTTATGCAATCTTCCAGAAAGGCCTTTTGAAAAGGGGACCAGTGATGGTCCTTAATAACATCCTCTGAAGTTTTGTCTAAAGGAACCTCAGGATCTGGTGTCAGCCCTTCTTTCTCTCGATAAAAGCTGTCTATGGTGAGAGCTCTCTTTTGCTTCTTCATTTTTTTTAGACAGCGTGTATATCTCTTTAAGGTTTGGAAAAACCTCGGCTAAAGCTCTTTGCCCTGAGGCAATTTGTCGAATTTATTTAAGGTGCTGGGCGGGTGGGGGCTAGGACTAAGTCCGAATTACTCCTTAAACAAGGCAAGTCTGCCAGAACACCTGCCCCCAATACGGGCCTTAGATAAACTCCAGGTGTTTGGAGTTTGGAGTTTTTGCCACAATGAGCTGAGCTGAGTTTCACCCTCACTTCCGGCCTACACCACTCTTTATCCCTCTGTCCGAGTTAGACAAACCTGATGTGAAGTTCTTCAGAGATATCAGCAAGCAGTATCCAAGTATTTCTGAATTTGTTGACTTGAAGATCAGTTCAGAGGCTTATTTTATTGTTGATTTGAGAGAAGATCGGAGGAGATGCAGAGAGTCACGTTTTCACTCCGCCATCTTGGCTCTGCCTCTCTGTTTGTCTTATTTTCAAAGAAAACCAATGACATCTTTTTGTGATGGGTAATGTCTTGATTTTTAAACAAATTGGATTTAAGTCAGGCAAAGCCTCACTCCTTCCTCCTAGTTATTGAAGTCCAATGGCAAGATAAAAATCAAGATGGTGGCCCAGACTGCAGAATGCAGAACAATTATACCCAATAACACTTCCTTTCTTGGCTTTCGATTTGGGGCATTTTCTCTGGCTGTCTCTCATACCTTTAGTGCTTTCCCTTCTTTCCTCTTACTACTGACCTCCCTGGCTTTCTTGAAGTTCCAACTAACGTCCCACTTTCTACAAGAAGCCTTTCTGAATCTTTCTTAATTCTAGTGCTTTCCCTGTATTAATTATTTCTATTTATCCCATTTATAATTTATTTGTATAGATTTGTTGCATAGTCTCTCTTCTTCTAGACTGAGTTCTTTAAAGTCAAATACTGTCTTTTTCTTTTTTTATAGCCAGAACACTTAACATAATTCTTGGAATATAGTAGGTGCTTAATAAATGTTGATTGATCAAAGTCTAATATGCCTTTGACAGTGGTGGCCTTTCCAATCACTGGCTATGCATTTGCTGCAGATAGAAAAATGACTCATTCCTAGTCCTATTTGAAACCATGGCATTCTTTTTTTTTTAAAATTTCTATTAAAGCTTTTTATTTTTCAAAACATATGCATGAACAATTCTTCAACATCAGCCCTTGCAAAACCCTGTGTTCCAATTTTTTTTCCCTCCCATTCCCCCAACGCTCTCCCCTAGATGGCAAGTAGTCCAATATATGTTAAACATGGTAGAAATATGTTAAATCCAATATATGTATACATATTTATTATCTCATGGCATTCTTTTTGACTAAAATAAATAGGAACAGATGCTGAAAAGTGCCCCTTTTTCAAAATACTTCTGGCAGCTCTTAAATTCTATTAACCTGTTTGCTGTAGGCTTTGGTAGGAAGACTAACTAAAGAAAAACAGAAAAGTTTGTTCCTAAAGAACTTTCTATCTATAGAGAGAAGCGTGTATTCACAAGAAACTGAGAAGACATGCCTCATTTACTTGACAGTACACTGCAGTATTCTTATCTTGATAATCTGGTATCAAAAATGTTAAAGGGCAGGTAGTTAAGTGTTCAAGGTTCATTTCAATTAAACAAACATTTATTCAATCTACCATTTGTAGGACACTATACTAAGCACCAAAGATGGAAAGATCAAAAGAAAAGTCCTTCAAGGTTATGTTGTTCTACGCAGAGGACATTATGCACAGAGATAAATAAATATAAAATCATTTGAAAAGGGAGAAACTAGGGAGATCAGGAAAGAATTCTCACAAGAGCTTTGGTAAGTCAAGGATTATATGAGGCAGAAATGAAGGAAAGGTTTGAGCTTCCATGGGGGAAAGCTGTAGGGTTAGGAGATAGAATGCTAAGTTTGCAGAATTTTGACTTAAACACAGAGCCTAGAGGAACAATAAGAAGTTAATGGAGAAGGGTTGGCTGGAGCCAGACTGGGAAAAGTTTAAAATGCCAACCTGAGGAGCTGATATATCATCCTTGGGAACTTTCAGCTCTTGGGAACTTTTGAAATCTCTTGAACACAGAAGTAACAAAGTCAGCTGAATGGAACATTTTTGTTGACATTTTGTCTTTTGTTTTCAATGACATCATGGTGTGATGGGTGATGTCTTGAGTTTTGAGTGAATTGGATTTAAGCAAGGCAAAATTGTGCAAAATCATAGAACTTCCAGATATTGAAGTCCAGTGGCAAGACCAAAATCAAGATAACTAATAATGGCCTTGGAGGCAGTGGATGATGCTGGAGGTTTTGATGTCTGACCAATCTCTAAGAGATTTACAGCGTTTGCTTCAGATGTCTTTGTGGCTCTTGGAGCAAATTGTTCTTATCTCTCCCTTCCAGGTAGGAAAACTTCTACTCCAAGCATAAGTAAAAGATGGGCTGGAATGGACAAAGACAGGAGACAAGGAGGTCAATTAGAGGGTATCATAATGGCTCAGGTGAGAAACAATCATAGGATCCTCCATTTAATCCTCTCATTCTCAAGTTAAGGAAACAAGCCCAGAGAATTTAAATCATTTTCCTGTGTCATATGGCCAGGAGCTATCAGAGATAGGACACAACTAAAGGCACTATTGAGTTAGAAAAACATATATTAGTGTTTCTGCATTTTACTATATTTTAAATTTTATTTTGGTAAATATTTCCCAATTATATTTTAATCTAGTTCTAGCCATACTTGGGAGTAATGTAGTTTGCATGTAAGCCTTCAGGCTGTATGTTTGATACCTCTGCTATAAGCTAGATGGTGCAATAGAGAGTATGTTTCTTAGAGCCAGGAAGACTCATCTTCAATAAGTTCAAATCTCATCTCAGACACTTTATTGGCTGTGTGACCCTGTGTATGTCACTTAACCTTGTTTGCCTCAATTCCCTAATCTGTGAAGTGAATTGGAGAAAGAAATGACAAATAATTCCAATATCATTGTCAAGGAAACCTCAAATGGGGTTACAAAGAATTATGTCAACAACAATAGGCAATTCTCTAAGACTACAGGCTGCAGAGAAGGCACTGGCCTGCATTGGGACAGGGGAGTTTTTCATCTGGGAATTTCTGTCCCAAAGAAATTACAGGGTTTGCTTCTATGTCCTAGCCTTGTGGAGAGATGATAGTTGATCCCACAGAATCTGATGACAATCTACAGAGAGGTATGATCATGTTGTAGCATTTTACTGGGGATAAGAAAGGGCAGTGAATTTGAGAACTGGGGTTGAAGTTTTCTAGCCTTTCCCTCACTGTACTTGCCAATTGTATATCCTCTTGCTATCCAATTCATTCATTCATTCATTTATTTGCTGAGACAATTGGGATTAAGTGACTTGCCCAGGATCACACAGCTAGGAAGTGTTAAGTGTCTGAGGCCAGATTTGAATTTATTCAGGGCTGGTGTTCCAGCCACCAATTAGCTGCCCCTTGCTATCCAATTTAGATTCTTCAATCTAAGACTTGTACAAGAGCAGTGCTTAAAGACTGGGAGTTTTTGCAAAGACTTCCAAACTCTTTTTCTTTTATATTATCTAGTCTGTTGCCATTGGAGACATGGTAACTGTCAACTGGAAGTTCCAATTATATTCCAATAATCATACCATCTTACATTTTTACTTTAGATTTTCCAAAGAACTTTCATGTCAGTAACATCTCTATTAACAAAGAGAACAAATTCCAGTGACATATTTCTTTGTCAAAAATTTTATAAGCAGAGGCAGATGTACCACAGGGATATGTTCCAGAATGCTAAATAAGGCATCTTATAATAAAAAAGAAAATAGTTAGCCAACTAACAGCAAATGTACCCCCAAATATAAAATATCTATTTAGGAGTTAGGGCAGAGGAGCATAGTAAGGAATTTGGTGTAAGATTAATCTGAAGAGCAGAAGGAATGGGAAAATCAGTAGAGCTGTGCTAGATTTATGTCTTAGAAAAAGCTAGGGCCAAAAACTCCCAGCAATTCTGAGCACTAAGCCTCTAGGAACCTCAACTGTGTCCTTCCTAGAGTATCAAGGGGATGTCTAGAAGAAGATTGGTAAGAAAAAAAGGCTATGAGAATAATAAACTTACATGTAGAATGAAGCAGTACATAGTAGAAAGCATTTAGTAATGATTACTAATTGATTGAATATTCTATATTATTTCATTCTATTCAGTAGCTCTTGAGAGCTATTAAAATTTCAGAAGTAACAAGATCAGGTTTTAGCAGCTGAGTCAAAGATTTTTGTCAATGAGTGTCTTTTGTTTTCAAAGACCAAGACATCATGTTGTGATGGGTAATGTCTTGACTTCTGAGTGAATTGAATTTAAATCAGGCAAAGTCATCAGCCTCCCTCCCTCTTCCCAGTTACTGAAGTCCAGTGACAAGATAAAAATCAAGATAGCTGATGATGGCCTAGGATGCAGTGGATGACTTTCATTTTTCAGATGAGGAAACTGAGGTCCAGGAGGGTAATTTGTCCTATGTGTCATAGGCATGGCAGAGTTGACATTGGAAACCGGGTTCTACATTTTTGATATCCCCATCATCACCCTAAAAGAACGAAATGATATTTTCATTTAGGGTGACCTGAGTAGGTATAGTGTTATTTCAGGAGTTCCATGTATTATTTGGTTTAGGATCACTTAGAAAGGAGAGAAATTCCTCACTGGGGTTCACTAAAGATAATTCATTCTAACATACTAGAATTTCTTTTTAATTTTTTAAAAATAAAGTTACTTTTACAAGTATAAAAGAGAAATAGCACAGAGTTTGAGGATATCAGTATAACATTTCATCAAGTCTCATGAGATCATTTTCTCAAACTAGAAATATGTATGCTAGGTAATAGTACAGTTAGGCAAATTTGTTGCTTGAACATCATATTTGTAGATCAAACAACCAAATCAAAAGTTTTTTTTTTAAATACATTTTTATTGATAGCTTTTTTTTTTTACATTACCACAATTTCTGCCTTTCACTACTTCCTCCCAGTTAACCATCCTATGCAATAAATAGTATTAAGACAAAAAGAAAAAGAAGAAAAAACCAATATAACTAATCAGTATATATATTTTTTAAATCTGAAAATATGTGTAATGTACAACATTTGTGTATCTCCCACTTCTACAAAAGGGTAGATGGGAGTGTCTTCTCATAGCTTTTCTTTCTAGCTATGCTTGTCCTTTATAATTTTGCAACATTTGCTTTTGATTTTTTTTTGTGATTGTTTTTTTAATTTACATTGTTGTAGTTATTATGAATGTTTTCTGGTTCTTCTTACTTCAGTCTGCATTTATTCGTGCAGGTCTTTTCAATGCTTTTCTGAATTTATCACATTCATAATTTTTATACATAATAATATTCCATTATTATTCTTGTACTATTATTTGTTTAGCAATTCTCTAGGTGATGAGTATCTACTTTGATTCTTCATTAATTAAAAAAATTGCTACTATAAATATTTTAATGTATGGGGTTTTTTCTTATTATTGTTCAAAAATATTTATTAAGTATCTATACTGTGTGAAGTATAGTGGTGTCTTTGGGATATAAGCCTATTAATGAAATCTTCAAAAAAATTTTTTGATTAATGCCAGTCTGGAGGGAGGTCTCTAGATTAATTTCACAGGAGTCACTTGGTCCTCTTCTGTTCAACAATTTTATCTGTAAATTGGATGGAATAGGAGCATACTTATCAGATTTTCAGATTACACATCACTGGCAAAGTCAGTATACAGAGTGTCCTAATCAAGACGCAAAATCACTTCAGTAGGCTGAAATGATGGCCTGAAACCATATGATGAAATGTAATGACAATTCATGTAAAGGCATATCTCAGGCATATTCTGAGTTTTGTTCTGGACCAGTGCAATAAAGCATATATCTCAATAAAATAAGTCACATGAATATTTTGGTTTCCTAGTACATATAAAAGTTATGTTTAAACTATACTGTAGTCTATTAAGTGTGCAATAGTATTATGTTAAAAAAATGTACACATACCTTAATTTAAAAATACTTTATTGCTAAAAATGCTAATCATTATAATCATTATCTGAATTCAGCAAGTCATAATTTTTTATTATTATTAAAGCTTTTTATTTTCAAAACGTATGCATGGATAATTTTTCAACAATTTTCCTTGCATAGCCTTGTGTTTCAAATTTTCCCCTCCTTTACCCCACTTCCTTCTTTAGATGGCAAGTAATCCAATATATATTATGCATGCTAAAATATATGTTAAATCCAAAATATGTAAACATATTTGCATAATTATCTTGCTGCCCAAGAAAGATCAAATCAAAAAGGAAAGAAAATGAATAAGAAAACAAAATGCAAACCAACAACAACAAAAAGAGTGAGAATGTTATGTTATGATCCACACTCAGTTTCCATAGTCTTCTCTCTGGGGTAGATGGCTCTCTTTGTCACTAGATCACTGAAAGTGTCCTCAATCATCTCATTGTTGAAGAGAGCCATGTCTATCAGAATTGATCATGGTATAGTCTTCTTGGTGTGTACAATGATTTCTTGGTTCTGCTTATTTCATTTAGCATCAGTTCATGTAAGTCTTTCTAGGCCTCTCTAAAATCAGTTTCTTATAGAACAATAATATTCTATAACATTTATATACAAGCCATATTTTTAAAGTTTTAAATTTTTTATTTATTTTATTTTAATTTTTTTTAATTTTTTAAATTTTATTTTTTTTGCTGGTAGAGGTTCTTGGTTTGATGTATACGGCTGCTAACTGATCAGGGTGGGGGTTGCTGAAGGTTGGGTTGGCTATGAAAGTTTCTTAAAATAAGTCAACAACAATGAAATTTCTCTCATTAATGGCCTCTTCCTTTCTCTTGAATACTTAGAGGCCATTGTAGAGCTATTAATTGACCTAATTTCAATATTATTGTGTCTCAAGGAATAGGAAGTCCTGTGAAGGAGAGAGACAGGGAACAGTCAGTAAGTGGAGCAGTCAGAACACACACAACATTTATCAATTAAGCTTGCCATCTTAATGGTGTTTGTGGTGCCCCAAAATAATTACAATATAACATCAAGGATCAAGGATCACAGATCACTATAACGGACATAATAATAATTTTAAAATTTGATATATTGTGAAAATTACCAAACTGTGACAGAAACACAATGGGAGCACATCTTTTTAGAAAAATGGCACTGATAGATTTGCTGGACGCAGAATTGCCACAAACATTCAATTTGTTAAAAAATAATAAAAACAGAATACCTATGAAACTCAATAAAACAAAGTGAAATAAATTGGGGTATGCATGTAAAGTCCTAAATTTAGGTTTATAGCAATTTGTGGAGTATAGGTTGAAGTGGGAGGAGGTCTGGTTGAAGAGCAATTAATGTGAAACCCATCCAAGAGTACACAGTTGATCACAAGTTCATTGGGAGAGAACAATGAAATGCAGCTGCTAAAGGGGCTAATTCAGTCCCACATAGTATTCACAGAAATACAATGCCCAGATCAAGAGCGCTAATGGTGTCACTGAACTCTGCAGTGGTCAGATCATATCTAGAATACTGACTCCAGTTATTGGCATTCCACACTTGACAAATTTGAGCATGACCAGAAAACATAATTAGCACTGTACAGAATACAGAAAGCACTGGACTGGCAGTTGGGAGACCTGGATTTTAATCCCGGCTCTTTTTCTACGTACCTGTGTGCTTTTGGCACAATCTGAAATTCTCTGAGCTTCAATTTCCTTACCTACAAAACAAGAGGGCTAGATTTAATTGTTGGCCTTTATATAATGCTTTGGGGTTGCAAAGTGCTTTTTACATCTCATTGTATCCTCTCAACAACATTGGGAGGAAAATGATGTTATCTCATTGTACAAGTAAAGAAACCGAATTAGAGAGAGAGTAAATAATTTGTCTGGAGTAATCCAGCCAGGAAGTATCTGAGTACACATTCAAACTCAGGTCTCCCTGATTCCAAGTCACTATTCACTCTGTCACTTTAAGGTCTTCCAATTATAAAGAGCTGTTATTCTTAGTTAGATGACTATATCCTATGAGGAATGGTTGAAAGAATTGGGGATGTTTAAGCCTAGAGAAGATATGACAAGGTGATATAGCAACTATCTCCAAATATTTGGAAGGTTGCTAGATTTATTCTGAGTTGCTACAGAGTTCAGAACAAAAAGCAAAGGATTGGAAATTATAAAGCATATTTCAGTTTAGCATAAGGAAAAAAACTAATTGGACCTGTGTGATAATAGAATGGTCTGTTTTGAGAAGTAATGAAGGGGGGCAGAGCCAATATGGCGGAGTGAAAAGGTGACTCTCTCCATCCTCCAAATCTTCTCTCAAATCAACAATAAAATAAGCCTCTGAACTGATCTTCAAGTCAACGAATCCAGAAATATTTGGACACTGCTTGCTGATATCTCTGAAGAACTTCACATCAGGTTTGTCTAACTTGGACGGAGGGATAAACAGAGGACTCCGGTGTAGGCCGAAGTGAGGGTGGGACTCAGCTCAGCTTGGCAGAAACTCTAAACTCCAAACACCTGGAGTTTATCTGAGGCACTCGGGACACTCTGCCCTGATTGGGGGCAGGTGTTCTGGCAGACTTGCCTTGTTTAAGGAGTAATTCAGATTTAGTCCTAGCCCCCACCGGCCCAGCACCTTAAATTAATTCGACGAAGTGCCCCAGGGCAAAGAGCTTTAGCCGAGGTTTTTCCAAACCTTAAAGAGATATACACGCTGTCTAAAAAAAAATGAAGAAGCAAAAGAGAGCTCTCACCATAGACAGCTTTTATTGAGACAGAGAAGGGCTGACCCCAGATCCTGAGGTTCCTTTAGACAAAACTCAAGAGAAAATCAGCAAGGATCATCACTGGTCCCCTTTTCAAAAGGCCTTTCTGGAAGATTGCATAAAGAACCTCATAGGAGAGCTGGAGGATAAATGGGAAAATAAATTGAAATCAGTGCAAGAAGGATAGAATATCTTGCAAGAAGGATATGATGCCCTGCAAAGAGATATGAAAAAGACACCAATTTATTGAAAAATAAAATTAGTGAAGTGGAAAAAGAGTGCAATGAATAAAAAATTCAATTGGCCAGTTACAAAAGGAGCTTTAAAAGGTAACTGAAGAAAACAACACTTTAAAAATAAGAATTGAACAAATGCAAGTGAATGACTCACTAAGACTTGAAGAATCAGTCAAACAAAAACAAAAAAATGAAAAATTAGAAGAAAATATGAAATATCTCCTAGGAAAAACAACTGACTTGGAAAATAGATCTAGGAGAGACAATCTAAGGATTATTGGACTTCCTGAAAGTCATGATGAAAAAAAGAATCTAAACACTATCTTCCAGGAAATCCTGAAAGAAAACTGCCCTGAGATTGTCGAATCAAAAGGCAAAATCACCATTGAAAGAATTCACCCATCACCTCCTGAAAGAGACCCCAAAATTAAAACCCCAAGGAATATCGTGGCTAAATTTCAGGACTATAGCACTAAGGAACAGATTCTGCTAGCAGCTAGAAAGAAACAATTCAAATACCGAGGATCAATAATTAGAATCACACACGATCTGTCAGCCTCCACATTGAAGGTTCGAAGGGCCTGGAACCAGATATTCCAAAGGGCAAAGGAATTGGGATTACAGCCAAGAATTACTTATCCAGCTAGAATGAGCATTATCTTCCAGGGAAGGAGATGGTTATTCAATGATATAGGTGAATTTCACCTATTTCTAATGAAAAGACCGGATCTGAACAAAAAATTCAACA
>JAJPUD010026137.1:3678-16845 GCA_023553655.1 Myrmecobius fasciatus
TTTAGACATTTTATATATGTTTTTTGATAGACATACACACACTTACACACACACCCAATGATATATATATATATAATGAAACCATTATGTGATAAATGTCCATATGCAAACACATCAGGTAAACCTATCTCTCCATCTAATTCAGTCCCTCATTGTTCTTCAATAGTTATATCCTTTTTTTTAACAAATATCATCTTCAACATTTTATTTTGTTATATAAAAAGTAACATCATATGTATTTTTTACAATTTCTGTTAGTTATTTCTTCAAAAAACTTCCTGTTCTTCCTAAGAAATGGCTGGGCAAGAGCACATATTTTGCTGAATGTTTAATAAAGTGCTTCTCTTACATGGCAATAATTTTTTTAATGTAATCAGGATAGAAGCCAACACATATAGGCTAATAAATAAGTTAATGTCTTGCCTTGCATATCTGCTGTCCTTGCACATAATCAGAATTATTATCTGTCCAGCAGATGGGTGCTTAGCCAGTTGGATAAGAGTTATACTTGTATAGCTTTTGAAAAACTGGCTGAAGGTTTTATCCATTTTTTTTTACCCATCTATTTCCCATGATATAACTGAAATTACTTGGTATCTTAATTGCAAAGATCCAAATTAATATAAAGTGTACTAATTAAGGGACAGTTATAAAACCTTTTAATTTGTTTCCATTTATTCTTCTTTAATTTTGCTATTGAGAAAATAGTATTAACTGCCGTGATTGTAAAACTCAACTGCACAGTTTCTTGGGAGAACCTTCCAGATATTTAACTGTCTTTGGCCATATGGGTTTGACTTATTCAGTTCCAGAATGGCTTTAGTCCATAGATATTTGGGTAGAAATTCAGAGTAAATGTGGATTTTGCTGTGGTTAAAAATGACTACTGCCTTCTTGGAAAACAAAGCATGGCATCAGTCACTACCCAAAACCTACCTGCTTTTTGGAGGAAACCTAAAAAGGTAAAGCTCTGGTCCTTTTTTTTTTTGATAGGGTATTTTCATGCCTATGCATGGCTTAATGCATTTAATTAATTACTTTGGACTTTCTGTAAAAATTCTGATTCTAACGTGAAAAAAGTCTGCTTTTCTGTTAGAGAGAAAAACAGTGACAGTTCTAAAAATATAGTGCTCTGTTAGAGTCCTTCAAAGGTGCTTCTTAGTAGAAGAAATTTGATAGAATTGGTGGAATACTGACTCTGAAACAAGTACATGCAGATTAAAATTCTGTCTTTTGTATTGTAAACAATTATAGCAGTACTATTTTCAGAACAAATTTAAGCAAACTATTACAAAAGGATGTGGGCTCAATCAAATTGAGACTTCTAGAAGATCTTAGCTTAAACAGACCAAGATCTTCCATTTTATCCAGGGCCATCTTTAGGCTTCTTGATCTATATCTTGCCACTGGACCCAGATGGCTCTGGAGGGGAAATTGAGGCAGGTGATCTTGTGTAGTCCTCCCTTAATTAAATCCAACTCATTTGCATGCCAGGGCATAACCTCCCTGATGTCATCGGACTTTTCAGGAATAAAGGACAAATAACAATTATAAATACCCAAATTACCCTCAAAGATCCTATAAAAGAAGATATTGTTTGGATCCAGAAAGGAATGTTGCTATAATATATTACATGATAAGCAGGTTTAAAAAAAAAAAAAACTTGAAAAGACTTAGAATTATGATGGAAGATACTATCTACCTTCAGGGAATGAGCTGACAGGAGGAAATAAGCATATAGGATTCTACATCCATGTGTATGTGCATTTGTTATAGATTTCTCTTTTCTCTCTTTTGCTGTATGTATGTGTGTGTGTGTGTGTATCTATCTATATATTTTTACACTTAATTGTAGCCTTCTTTGGGTTGGGGGGGGGGAAAGGAAGAGGTAAAAAAGTAAATGAATCAACAGAGAATAAAAGAAAACCAAAAAAGGAAGCAAAAAAAAAGCTCATCAGCTTTGGAAACAATATATAATATTTATTAGACAGGTTTTCTTGAAATGAAAATTTACTGTGTGTATGTTTGTGTGTGTACAGTGTTCAATAAGCAACTTAATTTTCTTTGGCTTCAGTTTCCATATCTGCAAAATGAAGGGTTTGTTTTAAATGGACCCTGAGGCCACATTTAGGTCTAGATATATGGTCTTATTTGCCTAATTGTCTTCATTATCCACTCTTCTTTTCTTTATCATCAGAACATTTCTAAGTTTTTATTGTTGGTATTGTAATTTCCCCCTGCTATTTAAGTATCTTAAAATTCATACAAATTATGACTTAGAACTCAACTATTACATAAAATCACGATTTAACTTCTTTTGTTAATTAATGAATGCAGCATCATGTTTAATTTGAATAATGTAATAGACATGAGGGCTTTGTTATTATAATAGATATTGGGAGTGTTATATGGTAGAAATAAATAAATTAATGAAAAATATTTATTAAGTGCTTACTAAGTATTATGGTAAGGACATAATTTATGGGAGCATCAAAATATATAGAGCTTCTAATCTCATAGATTTAGGCATAAACAATGAGAGATTAATGCACTTAAAAAAAAAAGCAAAATGTCATTTATGAAGAAAAATATGGATATCACTTAAATGTTCAGTGGACTCTACAACTGCTCTAACCCCAAATTCAAGAGTCCAGGATTTGAAAAGGGGAGAGGGCAAGTCAATAATTTAATATAAAGTCTTGTATGGAGTCACTTATTTAATTTATAATTCCATGCTAGGGTGCCTAATATTATTGTCTTCACATTTTCAAGCTCAGTCCATGTTTTAGGGTTTATTAAATTTGTATATGGAAGGGCACTGGAATTTTTACTTAAGAAAATCCTTCCTTCATCTCATAAGCTAAAACACATTCACATGTCCCATGCTTTTTAAAAATTAAAGTGCCTGTCATAATTCTTGACATGTCAGTGAGATACAATAATTAATAAATGTTAGTTGCTTTTAACATTGCACAGTTTAGTGATATACAACTGGCAGCTTTTTAGACTCTTTTAGAGTTGTGCCTAGATGAGCAATCATCTGATATATGACTTCTTTGGTAAGAGTAAAATAGCCAAAGAACAATTACTTGCTTGGGGAAGATGGCATTTTATCAATGGAACTTCCATTAAGTAAGTCTTCCATCTTGTTAATGTCATGATCTTTTTTCAAGACCTTGACATCATTATAATGTGTCACTGCAGGGGGAGGGGGGAAAGTAATTTTTAAGTGCCCTGAATAGAGATGTGTATGCTCTGTGTGTGTGTGTGTGTGTGTGTGTGTGTGTGTTAGATTAGCATTGGGAATTTTCTTGCTGCAATAATATTAAGGATTCTAAAAAGAAAATGCACATGTAATAGAACATGTCACTTTGACACGCACAAGCACTCATGAACACCTACTCTTTATGAATGTTATCCTAGACTGTAAATTAAGAATAATTCCTAAGATGTTTTTGTATTCTCTGTAAGGTTTTGCTGAGTCCTAATAAGTGTGATGTCACTTACACTCAGTAACCCAGATACTTCTCCCTTGGAATTTTTGTACCAATGGAAGAGGAAAAGGTAGATAAGGAACAGAACAGAAATATGGAGAAAAAGCACTCAAACCGAAAGCAGATTAAGCCTCTAAACTGGTTTTGGAGTCAAAGCACCCCAAAATATTTAGAGTACAACACATTCCCAGAAGAAGTTACCTTGGAAGAACTTAAGAACAGGTCTGTTTCAATCAATCAGGTGGAAGTCTGCCAAGTCCAGACTGCAGTGTGGGGAGACAAGGCAGGAAGCCAGGGCTGGGACTCAGACCATTGCAGTTTCCAGCAACCTAGAAACCTTCTATGAGACTCTAGGCTACTCTGTCCTGGTTGCAAGTAGGTGGTTTGGCAGATTTGCCTTTTGTAAAAAGTAAATTGTAAATCACTGAGCCTAGGAAGAACACCAGACCTAGGTAGGATTACCCAGCACTGGAAATCAATCATCAGAACTGCCCCAGGGCAAATTAAAACAGCCATTGCTCTTTTGCATTAAACAGACCTCAAGCCTTAAAAATGAATAAAAAACAAAAACAAACAAACAAACAAACAAAAAAGAATTCTCATCATAGCTTTCATGGAGAGAGAGAAGAAGAAGACATTGGATCCTGAAGTTCCTAAAGATAAAGCAACACCAGAGGAAGTTGCAAAGCAAGACATGAGCTGGCCCCCATTTCACAACGTTTTCCTGGAAGATTGCATAAAGAATCTTAAAAGAGAGTTAGAAGAAAAATGGGGGGATGAAATGAGATCATTGCAAGAAGGAATGGAGAAAGCATATAATGCCCTACAAAGGAGATATGGAAAAAAAAAAACACCAATTCACTGAAAAACAAAATTGGTGAAATGGATAAAGAATGCAATAAACAAAAAATTAATTGGTCAATTATAAAAAGAGGGAAAAAACATAACTGAAAAAATAATACATTAAAGATTAGAATTGAAAAATGGAAGTGGATGGTTCAATAGGATTTCAAAAATTGGTAAAACAAAAAACAAAAAAATGAAAAAATTGAAGAAAATATGAAATATCTCCAAGGAAAAACAATTGACCTAGAAAATAGATCTAGTAGAGACAATTTAAGGATTATTGGATTTCCTGAAAGTCATGATGAAAAAAAAAAAAAAAAAGAACCTAGACACCATCTTACAGGAAATCATAAAAGAAAACTGCCTTAATGTTTTAGAATCAGAAGGTAAAATAGCCATCGAAAGAATTCACCAATCACCTCATGAAATTAAATCCCTAAGAAATATCGGGACTACATTTCAGAACTATTGCACCAAGGAAAAGATATTGCAAGTAGTCAGAAAAAAAAAAAATCGAATACCAAGGAGCCACAATTAGGATCATCCAAAATCTATTAGCTTCCCACTTAAAGGATCAAAGGGACTGGAATCTGATATTCCAAAAGGCAAAGGAACTTGGATTACAGCCAAAAATACGCTATCCAGCTAAAATGAGTATTAGTGATATTAAATGATAAAGGTTAATTTCACCTATTTCTAATGAAAAGACCAAATCTTAACCAAAAAAATGACCTTCAAATACAGAACTCAAGAGAAGCATAAAGAGGTAAAAAGGAAAGAACTCCTGAGAAATGTATTTCTATTATGGGTATGTTTATATAATGCAGATATAATTTGATTTTATTCTGATAACATGAAAAAGAACTTAGAGATAGAAAGGGAATCATACTGGAAAAAGAAGAAAATGAAGGAAGTTAAAGGAAATTACATCTCACAAAGAGGGAAAGAAAACCTATTATAATTGAGGGAAGGAAGAGAGGGGGATGAACATTGTATAAATCTTACTCTCATCAGATTTGTCTCTAAAAGATAATATCAGACGTATTTGGTTTCACAGAGAAACCTTGTGCCATCTTATAGGGAAGTGGGAGGGAAAGGGGGAAAAGAAAGGGAAAGACTAATAGATGGGAAAACAAAAGAAAGGAAAAGGTCTAAAGAAGGGGGAGGTGCTCTAAAGGCTCCGGGAGGACTGTTTCAGGAAGGTGGTCATCAAAAGCAAAACACTAGGATAGAGGAAAGTGGGAAAGGAAAGAGAAAAACATAAATAACATGGTAGGAAATATATAATTAGTTGTTTTAACTGTGAATTTGAATAGGATGACTTCTCCCATAGAATGGAAGCAGATAGAAGACTAGATTAAAGGCCAGAATCCTACAATATGTTATATACAAGCACATCCAAAGCATAGTGACACATATAGAATAATGGTAAAGTCCTGGAGCAGAATTTATTATGCTTCAGGTGAACAAAAACAAAATAAACAAAACAAAACAAAACAAAAAACAAAAAACAATAAACAAAAAAGAAGGGATAACAATCCTAATTTCAAATCAAATAAAAGAAAAGATACATCTAAGTAAAAGTGATAAGAAAAGAAACTATTTCAATATCAGTACTAAACATATATGCACCATGGTATAGCATGGAAATTCCTAGAGAAAAAGTTCAGAGAGATGAAAGAAGAAATAGACAGCAAAATTATACTAGTGAGGTATCTCAATGTTGCATTCTCATAACTAGATAAATGAAACTAAAGAAAAAATAAGAAAGAAGTTAAGGAGGTAAGCAAAATGTTAGAAAAATAAGGTATGATAAAACTTTGGAGAAAATAGAATGGAGACAAAAGAGTTTACTTTTTTTCTCAGTGATTCATGGAACTTATAGAAAAACTAAACATGTGTTAAGGGATAAAAAGCTCAAAAGCAAATGCAGAAAGGCAGAAATATTAAGTGGATTTTTTTTAATATTATGATGCAATAAAAATCACATGCAGTATAAGGCCAGGAGAAAGTAGAATAAAAGTTAATTGGAAATTAAATAATCTAATCCTAAAAAAGTGAATGGGTGAAATAGCAAATCATAGACACAATCAATAATTTCATCCAGGAGAAAGACAATAATAAGACAATATACTAAAAATTGTGTGATACAGGCAAAGCAGTGATAAGGGGAAATTTTATATCTCATGATACTTACTTGTATAAAATAGAGAAAGAGAAAAACAATGAGTTAGTGGAACTGTGAACGGATCCAACCATTCTGGAGAGCAATTTGGAGCTATGCTCAAAAAGTTGTCAAACTGTGCATACCCTTTGACCCAGCAGTGTTTCTACTGGGCCTATATCCCAAAGAGATCTTAGAGGAGGGAAAGGGCCCCACATGTGCAAGAATGTTTGTGGCAGCCCTTTTTGTAGTGGCTAGAAACTGGAAATTGAAGGGATGCCCATCAATTGGAGAGTGGCTGAATAAATTATGGTATATGAATGTTATGGAATATTATTGTTCTGTAAGAAATGACCAGCAGGACGATTTCAGAGAGGCCTGGAGAAACTTGCATGAACTGATGCTGAGTGAAATCAGCAGAACCAGGAGATCATCATACACAGCAACAACAGTATTACATGATGATCAATTCTGATGGACATGGCTCTCTGCAACAAAGAATTGTCTCAAACCAGTTCCAATTGTTCACTGAAGAAAACCATATACACCCAGAGAGAGGGAAATGAAATATGGACCACAACGTAACATTTTCATGATCTCTATTGACATTTGTTTGCATTGTGTTGCCTTTCTCTGATTCTTTTTTTTTTCTTGTAGATAGGATTTTTCTTGCATAACTTCTCAAGCATTTCAACATTATTAACATGTAGTGGACTTCCTGCCATCTAGGGGAGGGGAGGGGACTGGGGGTAAAATTTGTAATGGAAAGCTTTGTAAAGATCAATGTTGGGGAACTACCCATACATATGTTATATAAATAAAAAGCTTTAATAAAAAAATAATTTAAATAAAAGAGGAATAAGAAAAAAAAGAGAAAAACAATAAATTGGACTTACAGCTTAAAAATATAGAATAAAAACAAATTTAAAACATTCAATTAGATACAAATTGGAAATTCTGAAAATAAAAGAAAAATTAATAACACTGAAAATAAGAAAACTATTGAATTAATAAATAAAACTGAGTTGGTTTTCACAAAAAAAACCCTCAACAAAATAGATACACATTTACTTCATTTAATTAGAAAATGAAAAAAAAAAAAGAAAATCAAATTGTTAGTCTCAAAAATAAAAGGGGAGAATTTTCCACCAGTGAAAAGCAAATTAGAGTAATAATTAGAAGTTACTTTGCCCAACTTTATGCCAGTAAGTTTGATAATCTAAATGAATTGAAGGAATATCTACAAAAATATAGATTGCCCTGGTTAACAGAAGAGGAAATAAATTATTTAAATAGTCATATTGTATAAAAAAGAAATAGAACAAGCTATTAATCAAATCATTAAGAAAAAAATCTTCAGGGTCAGATGGATTTACATCTGAATTCTACCAAACATTCAAAGAACAATTAATTCCAATACTATATAAACTATTTGAAAAAAATAGGAAAAGGAGTTGTTATACAAAATTCCTTTTATGACACAAATATGGTGCTGATAGCCATACTGGGTAAGATGAAAAAAGAAAGAAAACTATAGATCAAATTCCCTAATAAATATTGATGCAAAAATCTTAAATAAAATATTAGCAATGAGATTACAGAAAGTCATCCACAGGATAATACACTATGATCAAGTAGGATTTATGCCAGGAAAGCAGGTCTGGTTCAATATTAGTAAAACTATAAGCATAATCAACTATATTAATAACCAAACTAACGAAAATCATATGATTATCTCAATAGATGCAGAAAAAGCATTTGATAAAATCCAACACCCATTCCTATTAAAAACACTAGAGAGTATAGGAATAAATGGGCTTTTCCTTAAAATGATCTGTACCAATCTATTTAAAACCATCAGCAAGCATCATATATAATGGGGACAAACTACAACCATTCCCAATAAGATCAGAAGTGAAACAAGGCTGCCCACTGTCACCATTATTACTCAATATTGTATTAGAAATATTAGCTTTGGCAATAAGAGAAGAAAAAGAGATTAAAGGAATTATAGTAGGTTATGAGGAAATCAAATTATCACTCTTTACAGATAATGTGATGGTATTCTTAGAGAACCCTAGAGACTTAATTAAAAAACTACTAGAAACAATTCCCAATTTTAACAAACTTTCAGGATACAAAATAAGTCCACATAAATCACCAGCATTTTTATATATTGCCAACAAAGTTCAGCAGCAAGAGATAGCTAGTTAGACCTAATCAGTTGGAAAAATATCAAGTGCTCATGGGAAGGTCGAGGGAATATAAGTAAAATGACAATACTACCTAATTTAATCTACTTGTTTAGTGCAATACCAATCAAACTCATAAGAAATTATTTTACAGATATAGAAAAAAAATAGCAGCAAAGTTCACCTAAGAAAACAAAAGATCAATAATTTCAAGGGAATTAATGAATAAAAAAATGCTGATGAAAGTGCCCTAACTATGCCAGATTTGAAAGTGTATTATAGGGGGGTGGAGCCAAGGTGGCATAGTGAAAAGGTTACTCTCTGCATCCTCCTCCAATCTTCTCTCAAATCAACAATAAAATAAGCCTCTGAACTGATGTTCAAGTCAACAAATCCAGAAATATTTGGACACTGCTTGCTGATATCTCTGAAGAACTTCACATCAGGTTTGCCTAACTCAGACAGAGGGATAAACTGTGGTGTAGGCCGGAAGCGAGGGTGGGACTCAGGTCATCAAGGCAGAAGCTCCACACTCCAAACTCCAAACACCTGCAGTTTATCTGAGGCACTCGGGACACTCTGCCCTGATTGGGGGCAGGTGTTCTGGCAGACTTGCCTTGTTTAAGGAGTAATTCGGCCTTAGTCCTAGCCCCCACTGACCCAGCACCTTAAGTTAATTCACCAAAGTGCCCCAGGGCAAAGATTTTCAGCCACTGTTTTTTTTTCCCTATCTTAAAGAGACATCCACGCTGTCTAAAAAAAAAAAAAAATGAAGAAGCAAAAGAGAGCTCTCACCATAGATAGCTTTTATCAAGAGAAAGAAGGGATGACCCCAGATCCTGAGGTTCCTTTAGACAAAATTCCAGAGGAAGTTATTAAGGACCATTACTGGTCCCTTTTTCAAAAGGCCTTTCTGGAAGATTGTATAAAGAACCTCAAAAGAGAGTTTGAGGATAAATGGGGAAATAAAATGAAATCTGTGCAAGAAGGATATGATGCCCTGCAAAAAAGATATGAAAAAGACATCAATTTATTGAAAAATAAAATTAGTGAAGTAGAAAAAGAGCGCAATGAACAAAAAATTCAATTGGCCAGTTACAAAAGGAGCTTAAAAAGGTAACTGAAGAAAACAACACTTTAAAAATAAGAATTGAACAAATGCAAGTGAATGACTCAATAAGACTTAAAGAATCAGTCAAACAAAAACAAAAAAAATGAAAAATTAGAAGAAAATATGAAATATCTCCTAGGAAAAACAACTGACTTGGAAAATAGATATAGGAGAGACAATCTAAGTATTATTGCACTTCCTGAAAGCCATGATGAAAAAAAAGAATCTAAACATTATCTTCCAGGAAATCCTGAAAGAAAACTGCCCTGAGATTTTGGAATGAGAAGGCAAAATCACCGTTGAAAGAACTCACCGATCACCTCCTGAAAGAGATCCCAAAATTTAAACCTCAAGAAATATCATGGATAAATTTCAGGACTATAGCACCAAGGAAAAGATTCTGCTAGCAGCTAAAAAGAAACAATTAAAATACCGAGGATCAATAATTAGAATCACACATGATCTGTCAGCCCCCACATTGAAGGATCGAAGAGCCTGGAACCAGATATTCCTAAGGTCAAAGGAACTTGGATCACAGTCAAGAATAACCTATCCATCTGGAATGAGCATTATCCTCCAGGGAAGAAGATGGTCATTCATTGTTATAGGTGAATTTCACCTATTTCTAATGAAAAGACCAGACTTGAACAAAAAATTTGACCTCCAAACACAGAATTCAAGAGAAGCAAAAAAAGGTAAAAAGGAAAGGACTCTTAAGAACTTAATTTCTACTATGGGGATACTTAAAGATAGGGGTATAATTCGATATTACTTCAATAATAAGAAAAAGAAAACTAGAGGGGGAAAGGCTATCATACTGGAGGAAAGGTGGTAAAATAAGGTTTAAAAAAAGGAGGTAAAAATAAGGTAAAATCTCATGAAGAGGCAAAGAAAACCTAATGTAATTGAGGAAAAGAAGGGAGGGAGATGAGCATTGTATAAATCTTACTCCCTTCAGATTGGGCTCTAAAAGTGTATATCAGATGCATTTGGTTTCACAGAGAAACTTGTCCTTCCTTAAAGGGAAGTGGGAGGGAAAGGAGGAAAAGAAAGGGATAGACTAATAGAAAGGAAATTAGAAGAATCAGGGGAAAGGAGTAAAAAAGGGGGAGGGACTCTAAAAGGGGGAGGATTGTTTGGGGGAGTGGGTCATCAAAAGCAAAGTACTGAGGAGGGGGGAAGGGAGAAAGGGGAAAGAAAAGGGAAAAACATAACTTGGGTAAATAAGATGGCAGGAAATAAAGAATTAGTTATTCTAACTGTGAATGTGAATGGGATGAACTCTCCCATAAAGCGGAAGCAGAGAGCAAACTGGATTAAAAACCAGAATCCCACAATATGTTGTCTACAAGAAACACATGTAAAACATAGTGACACATACAGGATGAAGGTAAAAGGCTGGAGCAGAACCTATTAGGCTTCAGGTGAACAAAAAAAAGCAGGGGTAGCAATCCTTATCTCAGATCAAGTAAAAGCCAAGATAGATCTAATCAAAAGAGATAAGGAAGGAAATGGTACTGTATTAAAGGGTACCATAGATAATGTAGCAATATCAATACTAAATATATATGCACCCAGTGCAATAGCATCCAAATTCCTAGGGGAGAAATTAAGAGAGATGCAAGAAGAAATAGATAGCCAAACTATACGAGTGGGGGATCTCAACCTTGCTCTCTCAGAATTAGATAAATCAAATCACAAAATAAACAAGAAAGAAACTAGGGAGATAAACCAATCGTTAGAAAAGTTAGGTATGATAGATCTATGGAAAAAATTGAATGGAGACAGTAGGGAATTTACTTTTTTCTCAGCGGTTCATGGAATGTATACAAAAATTGACCTTGTATTAGGGCATAAAAATCTCAAAATCAAATGCAGAAAGGCAGAAATAGTAAATGCATCTTTTTCAGATCATGATGCATTAAAAATCACATGCAATATAATAAGGCCAGGAGAAAATGAATCAAAAGTTAATTGGAAATTAAATAAACTAATCCTGAAGAATGAATGAGTGAAAGAGCAAATCATAGACACCATCAATAATTTCATGCAGGAGAATGGCAACAATGAGACAACATACCAAAATTTGTGGGATACGGCCAAAGTGGTTATAAGGGGCAATTTTATATCTCTAGATGCTTACTTGCATAAAAATAGAGAAAGAAAAGATCAACGAATTAGGCTTATTATTAAAAAAACTGGAAAAAGAACAAATTAAAAAGCCTCAATTAAATTCCAAATTTGAAATTCTAAAAATAAAAGGAGAAATTAATAAAATTGAAAATAAGAAAACTATTGAATTAATAAATAAAACTAAGAGTTGGTTCTACGAAAAAAACAACAAAATAGATAAGCCTTTAGTTAATTTGATAAGAAAAACTAAAGAGGAAAATCAAATTGTTAGTCTCAAGAATGATAAGAGAGAACTTTCCTCCAGTGAAGAGGAAATTAGAGCAATAATTAGGAGTTACTTTGCCCAACTTTATGCCAGTAAGTTTGATAATCTAAATGAAATGGAGGAATATCTACAAAAATATAGATTGCCCAGGTTAACAG
Source organism: Myrmecobius fasciatus (assembly GCA_023553655.1). Taxonomy (NCBI): domain Eukaryota; kingdom Metazoa; phylum Chordata; class Mammalia; order Dasyuromorphia; family Myrmecobiidae; genus Myrmecobius; species Myrmecobius fasciatus. Next base: position 16,042 of record JAJPUD010026137.1, read on the forward strand.
AAGAGGATATAAACTATTTAAATAGCCCCATACTAGAAAAAGAAATAGAACAAGCTCTTAATCAACTCCCTAAGAAAAAATCTCCAGGGCCAGATGGATTTACATGTGTATTCTACCAAACATTCAAAGAACAATTAATTCCAAAACTATACAAACTATTTGAGAAAATAGGGAGTGAAGGTTTACTGCCAAATTCCTTCTTTGACACTGATATGGTGTTCATAGCTAAACCAGGTTAGGGTGAAAACAGAGAAAGAAAACTATAGACCCATTTCCCTAATGAATATTGATGCAAAAATTTTAAATAAGATATTAGCAAAGAGATTACAGAAAGTAATCCCCAGGTTAGTACAGTATGACCAAGTAGGACCAGGGACGCAGGGCTGGTTCAATATTAGGAAAACTATCAGCATAATTAATTATATTAATAACCAAACTAACAAAAACTATATGATTATCTCAATAGATGCAGAAAAAGCATTTGATAAAATCCAACACCCCTTCCTATTAAAAACACTAGAGAGTATAGGAATAAATGGGCTTTTCCTTAAAATGATCAGTAGCATCTATTTAAAACTATCAGCAAGCATCATATGTAATGGAGACAAACAAAAACCATTCCCACTAAGATCAGGAGTGAAATAAGGCTGCTCACTGGCAACTTTACTATTTAGTATTGTGTTAAAAATGTTAGCTTTGGCAATAAGAGAAGAAAAAGAGATAAAAGGAATCAGAGTAGGTAATGAAGAAACCAAATTATCACTCTTTGCAGATGACATGATGGTATACTTAGAGAACCCTAGA
>JAJPUD010026138.1:0-16840 GCA_023553655.1 Myrmecobius fasciatus
CTCAGTTCCCACAGGCCTCTCTCTGGATGTATATGACTATCTTCATCACAGAACAACTGGTTTGAATCACATCATTGTTGAAGAGAACCATGTCCATCAAAATTGATCATCGTATAGTCTTGTTGCTGTGTATAATGTTCTCCTGGTTCTGCTGATTTCACTCAGCATCAGTTCATGCAAGTCTCTCCAATCCTCTCTGAAATCCTCCTGTTGGTCATTTCTTACAGAACAATAATATTCCATAACATTCATATACCATAATTTATTCAGCCATTCTCCAATTGATGGGCATCTTTTCAATTTCCAGTTTCTTGCCACTACAAAAAGGGCTGCCACAAACATTTTTGCACATGTGGGTCCCTTTCCCTCCTTTAAAATCTCTTTGGGATATAGGCCCAGTAGAAACACTGCTGGGTCAAAGGGTATGCACTGTTTGATAACTTTTTGAGCATAGCTCCAAATTGCTCTCCAGAATGGTTGGATCCGTTCACAGTCCCACCAACAATGTATCAGTGTCCCAGTTTTCCCACATCCCCTCCAACAGTTATCATTATCATTTCCTGTCATTTTAGCCATTCTGACAGGTGTGTAGTGGTATCTCAGAGTTGTCTTAATTTGCATTTCTCTGATCAATAGTGACTTGGAGCACTTTTTCATGTGACCGGAAATAGTTTCAATTTCTTCATCTGAAAATTGTCTGTTCATATCTTTTGACCATTTGTCAATTGGAGAATGGCTTGAGAATTAATTATTCTAACTGTGAATGTGAATGGGATGAACTCTCCCATAAAGTGGAAGCAGATAGCAGCCTGGATTAAAAACCAGAATCCCACAATATGTTGTCTACAAGAAACACATCTAAAACATAGTGACACATATAGGATGAAGGTAAAAGGCTGGAGCAGGACCTATTATGCTTCAGGTGAACCAAAAAAAGCAGGGGTAGCAACCCTTATCTCAGGTCAAGTAAAAGCCAAGATATATCTAATCAAAAGAGATAAGGAAGGACACTATATTTTATTAAAGGGTACCATAGATAATGTAGCAATATCAATAATAAATATATATATATATATGCACCAAGTGCAAAAGCATCCAAATTCCTAGGGGAGAAATTAAGAGAGATGCAAGAAGAAATAGACAGTTAAACTATACTAGTGAGGGATCTCAACCTTGCTCTCTCAGAATTAGATAAATCAAATCACAAAATAAACAAGAAAGAAACTTGGAGATAAACCAATTGTTAGAAAAGTTAGGTATGATAGATCTATGGAGAAAATTGAATGGAGACAGTAGGGAATTTACTTTTTTCTCAGCAGTCCATGGAACCTATACAAAACTTGACAATGTGTTAGGGCATAAAACCCTCAAAACAAAATGCAGAAAGGCAGAAATAGTAAATGCTTCTTTTTCAGATCATGATGCAATAAAAATCACATGCAATATAATGCCAGGAAAAAATAGACCAAAAGTTAATTGGAAATTAAATAATCTAATCCTGAAGAATGAATGGGTGAAAGAGCCAATCATAGACACAAACAATAAATTCATCCAGGAGAATGACAATAATGAGACAACATACTAAAATTTGTGGGATACAGCCAAAGCGGTTATAAGGGGCAATTTTATATCTCTAGATGCTTACTTGCATAAAATAGAGAAAGAAAAGATCAACAAATTGGACTTATTATTAAAAAAAAAAACTAGAAAAAGAACAAATTAAAAACCCTCAATTAAATACCAAACTGGAAATTCTAAAAATAAAAGGAGAAATTAATAAAATTGAAAATAAGAAAACTATTGAATTAATAACTAAAACTAAGAGTTGGTTTTATGAAAAAAACCAACAAAATAGATAAGCCTTTAGTTAATTTGATAAGAAAAAGCAAAGAGGAAAATCTAATTGTTAGTCTCAAGAATGATAAGGGAGAACTTTCCTCCAATGAAGAGGAAATTAGAGCAATAATTAGGAGTTACTTTGCCCAACTTTATGCCAGTAAGTTTGATAATCTAAATGTAATGGAGGAATATCTACAAAAATATAGATTGCCCAGGTTAACACAAGAGGATATAAATTATTTAAATAGCCCCGTATTAGAAAAAGAAATAGAACAAGCTATTAACCAACTCCCTAAGAAAAAATCTCCAGGGCCAGATGGATTTACATGTGAATTCTACCAAACATTCAAAGAACAATTAATTCCAATACTACACAAACTATTTGAGAAAATAGGGACAGAAGGTATACTGCCAGAATCCTTCTATGAGACCGATATGGTGCTGATTGCTAAACCCGGTAGGGTGAAAAACAGAGAAAGAAAACTATAGACCAATTTCCCTAATGAATATTGATGTAAAAATGTTAAATAAGATATTAGCATGAGATTACAAAAAGTCATCCCCAGGATAGTACACTCTGACCAAGTAGGATTTATACCAAGGATGCAGGGCTGGTTCAATATTAGGAAAACTATCAGCATAATTAATTATATTAATAACCAAACTAACAAAAAACATATGATTATCTCAATAGACGCAGAAAAAGCCTTTGATAAAATCCAACACCCTTTCCTATTAAAAACACTAGAGAGTATAGGAATAAATGGGCTTTTCCTTAAAATGATCAGTAGCATCTATTTAAAACCATCAGCAAGCATCATATGTAATGGAGACAAACTAAAACCATTCCCAATAAGATCAGGAGTGAAACAAGGCTGCCCACTGTCAGCATTACTATTTAATATTGTATTAGAAATGTTAGCTTTAGCAATAAGAGAAGAAAAAGAGATAAAAGGAATCAGTGTAGTTAATGAAGAAATCAAATTATCACTCTTTGCATATGACATGATGGTATACTTAGAGAACCCTAGAGACTCAACTAAAAAACTACTAGAAACAAGTCACAACTTTAGCAAAGTTGCAGGATTCTAAATTAATCCACGTAAATCATCAGCATTTTTATATATTACCAACAAAATTCAGCAGCAAGAGATACAAAAAGAAATTCCATTCCAAATAGCAGATGATAGGATAAAATATTTGGGAATCTATCTGCCAAGGAAAAGTCAGAAACTATACAAACTAAACTACAAAACACTTTCCACACAAATAAAATCAGACCTAATCAATTGGAAAAACATTAAGTGCTCATGGGTAGGCAGAGTGAATATAATAAAAATGACAATACTACCCAAAATAATCTACTTATTTAGTGCCATACCAATCAAACTGCCAAGAAATTATTTTACAGATCTAGAAAAAATAGTAGCAAAGTTCATTTGGAAGAACAAAAGTACAAGGATTTCAAGGGGATTAATGAAAAAAAGGCAGATGAAGGTGGCCTTGCTGTACCAGATCTAAAATTATATTATAAAGCAGCGATCATAAACAACCATTTGTTACTTGCTAAGAAATAGAGCAGTCGATCAGTGGCATAGATAAGTTATCAGGACAATCCAGGCAATAACCTTAATAATTTAGTGTTTGATAAACCCAAATACCCCAGCTTTTGGGATAAGTGCTCTCTATTTGGCAAAAACTGCTGGGAAAATTGGAAACTAATGTGGAACAAATTAGGGCTTGACCCATACCTAACACCACATACCAAGATAAGATCTAAATGGGTTCAAGATCTAGATATAAAGAGTGATATTATAAGCAAATTAGAGGAACGTAGTATAGTTTACCTCTCAGACCTGTGGACATGGAATAAATTTATATCCAAAGAAGATCTGGAATTCCTAATTGAACACCAGATAGATAATTTTGATTATATTAAGTTAAAAAGTTTCTGTAGAAAGAAAACTAATGCAGACAAGATTAGGAGGGAAGCATCAAATTGGGAAATCATCTTTACATTTAATGGTTCTGATAAAGGCCTCATTTCTAAAATATATAGAGAACTGTCTCATATATATAAGAATTCAAGCCACTCTTCAATAAATAAGTGGTCAAGGGATATGAACAGACGATATTCAGATGATGAAATTAAAACCATCTCTAGTCATATGAAAAGCTGCTCCAAATAACTATTGATCAAAGAAATGCAAATTAAGACAACTCTCAGGTACCACTACACCCCTGTCAGATTGGCTAAAATGACAGGAAAAGATAATGATGAATGTTGGAGGGGATGTGGGGAAACTGGGGCACTAATACATTGTTGGTGGAACTGTGAACAGATCCAACCATTCTGGAGAGTAATTTGGAGCTATGCTCAAAAATTTATCAAACTGTGCATACCCTTTGACCCAGCAGTGTTTCTACTGGGCCTATATCCCAAAGAGATCTTAGAGGAGGGAAAGGACCCACATGTGCAAGAATGTTTGTGGCAGCCCTTTTTGTAGTGTCTAGAAACTGGAAACTGAAGAAATGCCCATTAATTGGAGAGTGGCTGAATAAATTATGGTATATGAATGTTATGGAATATTATTGTTCTGTAAGAAATGACCAGCAGGACGATTTCAGAGAGGCCTGTAGAGACTTGCATGAACTGATGCTGAGTGAAACGAGCAAAACCAGGAGATCATTATACACAGCAACAACAATATTACATGATGATCAATTCTGATGGACATGGCTCTCTCCAACAATTTATTGTCTCAAACCAGTTCCAATTGTTCACTGAAGAAAAGCATATACACCCAGAGAGAAGGATATGAAATATGCACCACAACGTAACATTTTCATGCTCTCTATTGAGGTTTGCTTGCATTGTGTTTCCTTTCTCTGATTTTCTTTTTTTTTTCTTGTAGATAGGATTTTTCTTGCCCAACTTGTCAAGTATTTCAATATTATTAACATGTAGTGGACTTCCTGCCATCTAGGGCAGAGGAGGGGATTGGGGGTAAAATTTGTAATGGAAAGCTTTGTAAAGATCAATGCTGGGAACTACCCATACATATGTTATACAAATAAAAAAGCTTTAATAAAAAAAAAGAAACAGTTCTTCAGAAATTGTATTTACCAAGAACTGAATCCAATACTCTAAATGAAGGTAGAGAGCAGTGGAGCTATTTTCTTATTAATGCAGTCAATATTTAAGGCAATCCCAATGAATTTTGGATAGAAAATGCCATCTTCATCCAGAAAAAGAAGTATGGAAATTGAATGTAAATCAACACATACTATATTCAATTCTCTCTTCTGTTTTTATTCCTCCCCTGTGACTTTTCACATTTTTTCTGATTTTTTTCTCCCAACATGATTCATAAAGAAATGTGTATTTTTTTAGAAATAAATAAATTACATTAAATTTTAAAAATTAATAGTCAATATTTGCATTATCTTTTTTCTACAATACCATACTGTTAAATTATCATGTCTTTATGAAAACCCCAATATCTCTTTCAGACAAAGTGTTAACTCTATCCATAATATATTTGCATTATTCCTTATTTTTGTTTTTTTTTTTTTTTTTTGGTTTATTTGGAGTGAAGTGACTTGCCTAGGGTCACACAGCTAGGATGTGGTAAGTGTCTGAGACCAGATTTGAACTCAGGTCCTCCTGACTTCAGGGCTGGTGCTCTATCCACTGTGCCATCTAGCTGCCCCAATTCTCTACTCTTTTCAACTCCTTTTTGCATCTTGAATCTTGCCATCTAGGATGTTAACTGTAATGCTCAGATTAGTGCCATCTGAAAATTTGATAACAATTATATATAATCTATAATGGTGGGGAACATATTTATTCTCTGGGCATAGATAAGGCTATGAGAGAAAGCTGAAACTTGAGGAACTGTAATGTCCCAAGAAAACAGAGAACACTCAACAAACCAGAGATTGATACAGTGAAATAAAGAGGAAAAAAGTTATTCCTCTTTTTGCAAAGTATGCCTGAGAGATAGGGAAGTGCTGTTAAGTTAAAAAAAAAAGTTGTTTTCCCCCAAAAAATACTTAAGATAAAGATCACTCCATATTATTAAATAATAATAACTTTATTTCAGCTGAAAACATCATCTAAACTAGAAGCTGAAAAGAATGGTTCCTTCAGTTGCTATTGAGGAACAAATCCAATAAATGAACATCTAAGAAGTAGTATATCAAAGAAAAATCACCAGTAGATGGAGTCATACTCCTGAGATGACTAGCTATATAATTGGTATTAGTGAAGCAGAGCTATGACCAGCTCAGCTTAGCAATGGAAGCATCTGATAAATTTGAAAGTCACATGGACCCAGCAACTTGAAATGGACAGTTACTAGGGTAGAAAGAGGATATAAATGTCATTGTGCCATTGTGTGAATTGCCTGGGCATGGTTTCTCTGTACTTATGCATTACCACACTAAATGTGCTCACTTCCAACAGATATTAAATGCATAGATCGGAAAGTGAAATTGAGGCAGATTGTGGAAGATGTGCAAATATTGTGTTTTTAGTTTTTGTTTTCAATAAATATTTTACTTTTGATCATTACCTTCCCCAGTTTGACCTCCCTTTTATCAGTTCCCTCTTCCTCTTCTGTTACCCCTCTCTCTTTTTTACTTTCTTTATTTTTTTTACATATTTTTACAGTTATTTTGCTGTACAAGAAAAATCAGATCTACAAGAAAAAAAATCTGAGAAGGGAAACGTAATGCAAGCAAACATCAATAGGGAGCATGACAATATTATGTTGTGGTCCACATTCAGATGATTTCTATATCCAACTAAATGTGCATATTAATTCCTCTTTGAACCAACTTTAATGAGAGTAAGGTTTAAACTTTACCCACCCCATCACACCCCAATCTTCTTCTCCATTATAGTAGCTCTTTCATGCCTCTTTTATGGGGGATATTTTATCCCATTCAATCTGCCCCTCATTCTTCTCCCAAGACAACTTTATTTCTTATTCTTTTATTTTGTTTTTGTTTTTGTTTTTTTGGCAGTATCATTCTCTCAAAGTCACCTTATATCCATATCCTCTATCTACATATACTCCTTTTAATTATTCTTATAGTAAAAAAAAATTGTAAAGAATTACAAATATCTTGCCATGTAGAAATATAAAAAATCTAACCTTTTTGTTTTCTCTTTATTGTTTCTTATCTTTTAATGCTTCCCTTTATTCTTATTTTTGGAAGTCAAAATTTTTATTAAACTCTAGTCTTTTAATTAGAAATGCTTAAAAGTTCTCTATTTCCTCAAATATCCCCCCACCACCACCCAAAGATTATATTATGCAGGGTAGGTGATGCTTGGTTGTAATCTTCACTCCTTTACCTAGTATTCCAAGCCCTTCAATATTTTAATGTGGAAGCTGTCAAATCCTGTGCAATCCTGACTTTAGCTCCATAATATTTGAATTGGTTCTTTTTGGCTGCTTGTCATACTTTCTCCTTGATCTGTAAATTGGGATTTAACTAGGACATTTGTGGGAGTTTTCATTTTGCTATCTGTTTCAGGCAGTGATTAGTGTATTCTTTGAATTTTTATTTTGCCCTCTAATTCTACTATATTAAGGCAGTTTTCTTTCATATTTTTTTTGAAAAATGCTTTGCAGTTGTGCAGGTTTTTTTAATTATGACTTCAGGTGTTTCAATAATTCTCACTTGACCTATTTTCTCCCCTTTATCTATTTTCTAGTTTGGTTGTTTCTTCAGTGAAAAATTCCAAATTTTCTTCTATTAAAAAAATTAAAAATTTTACTTTGATCACATCTTAATGTCTCATAGAGTCTTTAATTCACATTTGTTAAATTCTAATTTTTAAGGAATTTGTTTCTTGATCGACCTTTTGTATTTCCTTTTCTATTTGGCTATTTTTTTTTTTGCAAATTTACTTTCCTTGATAAATTATTATATATCTTTTCCCATACTCTTGAATCTTTCTTCATGATTCCCTTATATTATTTGAATTTCTTTCTCCAATTCTTCTTCCATTTCTCTAATTTGCTTTTTTTTAAAATCCTTTTTAATTTCTTCTAGGATTATTTTGGGGACTGAGATCAAATTACATTTTTTTTTGAGGCTTCACATATAGTCATTTTGACACTATTGTCCTCTTCTAAGTTTATGCCTTGATTCTACCTACCAATATTGTAACTTTCTATAGTCACGCTTGTGTTTGTTCGTTTGTTTGTTTGTTTTGGGATTTTTTTTGCTCATTTGTTTCCTCTGAATTTTTTTTTTTTTGGTGAATTGGTGTTTTTATGTGAGAGTTTTGCTCTGGTCCTACACTATCCCAAGAATTTTGTGCTTGGGTCCTGGGTCTTTTTGCTTTCTTTGACTGGAGAACAGCATTCTCTTCTGCCTTGTACTGGCGGGTGGGATCTCCCTGTTCTCTTCTTCTGGAGCTAGGGTCTCTCCAGGGGTGGGGCTTTGCTGATTGGTTGTTATGGTAACAGGGTTTCTTTCCTGGTAGACCTCAGGATTTGGTTCTCACTGTAGGTCAGCCTAAGGGTTAGCTTTCACTATTGATCAGCAATAGGATAAAGGCCTGAGAGTGGAATAACTGGGGGTGTGGGGTATGCTCTGGTTGAACTGAACAGACTGTTCACTTGCCTAGGGGGCTGCTGCGATGCTGGAGAATGGGGCCTCACAGGTAGTTTGTTTGGAGTGCCTCGGTTTGGAACCTAGCTGCAGGCCCACCTACTGTGAGGCTGGCTCCTGACTCCCTCCTATCCCAGTGAGACAGACCTTTTATGCCATGCTGGAGAGTTCCTTCCCAGTTCTGGATCAGTTATAAGTTGTTTGGGACACCTTCAGATGGTTCCTTCTTCAATCCACCATCCTGGCATTGAAAGTCAATACATGTTTTAGTTAATTGAGTGCTAGAAGATAATTTATTAATGAAAAATATACTGGTTGGGATTTGAGTGCTGCAATGTTATAATGAAAGGTCAATCAGTAGGCCTCTAGGATCCTGAGAGTAGTGAGCTGCAGTCAAAGCCTTTCCTCTGTGGATAGTCTAATTTACTAGAATTGAGACAGGTAAAAGAAAAATGAGCCACAGAGAAAGAAAAAGAGCCCATGAGGAAGGAAAGGGGAACAGAAGCACTTGCTAAAAAAGGACAGACAAGGAAAAGGGGGAAAAGTTAATGGGAAATATTTTTGTGTAGATAGTATGAAACCTAAAACTATATTATAAAGCAGCAATCACCAAAAACATTTGGCACTGGCTAAGAAATAGAATTATGGATCAGTGGAATAGATTATATACACACAACAACACAATAATCAAGGCCTATAGCAATCTAGTATTTGATAAACCCTCAAACTCCAACTTCTTCAATAAGAACTCACTATTTGACAAAAATTGCTGAGAAAACTGGAAAATAATGTTAGAAACTCTGCAGAGACCTACATTTCATACCCCATACCAAAATAAAATCAAAATGGATACATTATTTGGGCATAAGGGATGATAGCATGAAAAAATTAGGAGAACAAGGGATAATTTATCTGTCAGATCATTGGAGAAGGGAGGAATTTATGACCAAAGAACTAGAGAATATTATGAAAGACAAAATGTACAACTTTGCTGACATTAAAGTAATAAGGTTTTGCACAAACAAAACCAACAGAAATAAGATTAAAAGGGAAGTACAAATCTGGGAAAAAATCTTTAGTTCTTTTAGAGGACTAAAAATTCTCCTTTTTTCTTTCTCACTGTTATCATTATCATTGTGTCTAGAATTTTGTTTTGTAAATTCTTCTTTTACCTCCAGATTCACCTTCTTTGTAGGGAACAGGGAGAGATGTGATACATCTTTTCTCTCTATTTTCTGAAATATATTTTCCTGAATCTAAGGCTACAATGACAGATTCTTTACAGGAATCACTTAATATTAAAAAAAATTCATTCTAAATTCTTTACAGCCTGTTTTTCTGATCAAGGTCTTATTTCTAAAATATATAAAGAATTGTGTCAAACTTATAAGAATACAAGTCATTCCCCAATTGATAAATGATCAAATGGTATGAACAGACAACTTTCAGGTGATGAAATTAAAGCCTTTTATACTTATATGAAAAAATTTTCTAAAACACTATTGAATAGAGAAATGAAAATTAAATCAACTCTGAGGTACCATCTCACACCTCTCAGATTGGCTAAAATGACAGGAAAAGATCATGATAAATTTTGGAGGAGATGAGGGAAAATTGACACTAATTCATTGTTTGTGCAGTTGTGAAATAATCCAACCAGTTTTGAGAGCAATCAGGAACTATGCCCTAAGGGCTATAAAACTGTACATGCATATCCTTTAACCCAGCAGTGCCATTACTGGGTCTGTATCCCGAGGAAATCATAAAGGAGGAAAAAAAGCATCCACATGTGCAAAAAATGGTTGTAGCACCTCTTTCTGTGGTAGCAAAGAATTAGAAAACGAGTAGATGCCCATCAATTGAGGAATGACTGAATAAGATGTGGTGTGAAGGTAATGGAACATAATTGTTCCATAAAAATGATGAACAAGCTAATTATAGCAAGGCCTGGAAAGATTTGCATTAACTGATGCTGAGGGAATCAGAATACATTGTACACAATATCAGCAAGAGTGTGTAATGATCAACTATGAATGACTTGGTTCTTCTCAGAAGTTCAGTGAACCAAAGCAATCCAAATAGACTTTGAACAGAAAATGCCATCTGCATCCAGAAAAATATCTAAGGAGTCAATGTAGATCAACCCATGCTATGTTCACTTCTTTTTTCTGTTTTTTTAAATCTCTGTCATGTTTTTTTTTCCTTTTGCTCTGATTTTTCTCTCCCAACATGATTCATAAATCAATTGTATTAAAAATAAACAAACTTACTAGAATAAAAATGCATTAGTTTCTTTAAATATTTCTCCCTTTTCATTATTATTATGTTTAGAATTTTGTAAATTCTTCTGCTTCTAGATTCACCTTGATGTGATCCATCTTTTCTCTCTATTTTCTGAAATATATTTTCCTGGAACCAAGGCTACAATGATAGATTCTAAACAGGAATCACTTAATATTTAAAAAAAAAAAACATTCACTCTAAAACACTTTACAAATGTTTAACTGAATTGAAAGAAAAGATGTACAAGTGAAATTGATCTGTCTAAAACAAAAATCAAGCAATAGACAGATTTTCTCTGGAGCTACTACAACAAAACTTTTGAAATTAAATACTCAAGTTCAATTATAAATTTTCATTTGGGGTATACCCTTATGACCACCAAGTCTAAACTTCTCATTTTAGAGAGGAAGAATCTAGTTCAAGAAGCTGCAAGGTTGTTCCTTGGATAGATCACTAAGTCTGGAGACAGGAAGACTAGAATTTAATTGTAGTCTCAGATCCTATTTGAGTGAGCCTGAGCAAGTTATTTAAGTTTGGTCTGCCTCTGTTTCCTCAACTGTAAAGTGAGAATGATAATAGTATCTATTTTTGAAGGTTGCTGTGAGGTTCAAATGAGATTATGTATAAAGCACTTAGAAAAGTATTTGGCACATAGTATGCACTTAAATGCTTATTTCTCTCCCTTCCTCAAGAAAGGTTAATTGACTTAGGAAAACCCAGAAATTAACTAAGGAAAGACATGAAGAAATATTTCCTTCACTACATGATGTCAACTTTAACTATTAACACTTGTCAGTTTGTGGCTTTTATTTTGTGTCAGAGAAAAATATACTTATTATGTATCTCTTTTAAACAGTTAAATGATTTATCATTTTGATTTTATGTAATTTCCCTAATATATTGTCTCATTTAAGATTTTCAAATATCTAAATTCTTAGTACATTGTTTTTACACATATAATTTTTGCTGAATGAATAGATATAAGTAAATGTGGGATGGTGTTTGCTATTTGGGAAGGGAGGATCAAGACTTGAAAATTAGACTTTTGCAAATGCAAAATTGATTTTAAACTCAATGTCTGTATCTATGTTTGTATAAGGGTATGTATGTCTATATCATAAAGGTAGCACAGCATTAGAAAGAGACAGACAGAGACAGAAAGATAGAGGCGCACACAGAGAAATGGAGACACAAAGAAAGAGACAAAGACAGAAACAGGAAGAGAGAGATCACTTTGGAAATCAATTTTCAGGCAATATAGCATCTTGAAATAGAACACATTTGAAGAGGGTATCTTTCCTTAGGGAAAAAAGTGACTTCTGTCTATAGATACTCTTTTTATCTGAAAGTAATGATGAAAGAATGAAATTAATAAAACACTGACCACTTGAAATTCTAAAGGCCATGAATTTCATGAAATGTTTTAAGCTTCCTTAGATACCCTATTACACATAGTAGGAAATGATCATTTGAAAAACTTACACAAAAATCCAAACTGTGAATTGATATAAGTAATTAAAGAAACTTTCTTTTATTTTAGTGATTACTACATTTTAAAATATTTTCATGGAGGGCAGTAAGAAAGGAATAGTTTAAATCAGGTTCATAAGCACTTAATTATGTTGTATGGCACGAATAAGAGTAACTTAATTTTGAAGAGCTCATCGCTAAGACATAATACAGGGATGAGAGAAGGAAAAAAAAAACCACCCTCAAAACGTAGAGCTTTGGAGCATATGCAGTTGCATATTAATTGTGACATATGTTATGTACTGCTTAGAGTTCCCTTAACCATGGAAAGTTATATAACCATTGTCAAGAGATTAAAAAGTCTTCCATTAATTTGTGATGGCAGCAATTAGCAGAGAGAGTGTTAAGACTTGCTAGCACTCAAGCTGTCAGTATCTGGCAATTTTTCATTTAGATCCTTTGTAAACTTGAACTATTATTTGCCTAAACAGATTAACATATTTAAGCTAAAATGACAATTCTTATTTTAAGGAGAAATTCTTCAGAAACCCTCGCACATCTATTTTTAAAATGGTTTCTTATATCTATTAAGAGACATTTTAAGTTAAAAGAAAGACTGAATTTTTTACAATGGATTTTCAATTATAAGTAGGTAATCAAATCATGGAGATATTGTAAATATTTTCAGTCTAAAATAGGAGGAAATTGTGAACAGGAGTCATTAAGATGTAATGAAAAGAGCATATCTGGTGTCAGAAGCCTGGGTTCTAGTCAATAGCCTGTGCTGTTTTTGAGGCAGCGTTCCTTTATTTATTTGAATCCCCAGTACCTAGTATAGTTCCTGGCACCTAATAGATACTTAATACATGCTTTTGTGTTGATTAATACAGTCTCCACTCTGATCCTGGCTAAGGTTTATGGCTTGAATAGTTTGCATAATGCCTTTGTTTCCTTATACATTTAATAAGAAAATTGAGTGACATAATCTTTAAAATTTTATTAGATGAGACTTGTCAAAAGAATCATATTGAAGTATTATAGGGAGGAATGATAATACATATTATGTTTGCTTTCCTACCCATAACACTGGCTTACTAAAGGAAGGGATCTAATGGTTTTCACTTCTTATTTAAATTGTCCTGGAGGGGGGCGGAGCCAAGATGGTGAACTGCAGACAGCTTTCTCTGTGAACTCCTGGGACCTTCCCTCAAACCCAGACAAAGTGAGCCTTCCAACTGGTTTTTGAGTGAGGGCCCCGCCAAACATTTGGACTACAACTCACTTCTATCAGAAATCTACCTTGAACTACCCATATACATGTCATACAAATAAAAAGCTTTAAATTAAAAAAAAAAATCTACCTTGAAAGAACTCTGGAGAAGGTTAGCCTCAGGGGAAATCGGCCCTGGTCGCAATCAGACTCCAGCAGGGGCAGAAGTCAGGGCTGCAATAGAGGGGCGGATTTTAGGCACCCAGGAAGCCCCTGGGAGACGCCTGGGCCACCTTGCTCTGCTTGCGGGCAGGTGCTTTGGCAGATCTGCCTTTGGTAAAGGGTGGATCGAGAGCAGCTGAAAACGTGGTCCTAGTGCGAATCTAGCCCGACCAGCCTCAGACCGGAAGTCAACTCGGCAAACTGCCGCAGGGCAAATACAAATTGTTGCAGTTTTCTCTGCTTTTGACCAATATCCCAACTTTAAATCATGAGCAAGAAGCAGAAGAGAGCTCTCACCATAGAAAGCTTTTACGGAGAAAAAATAGAACAGTCCCCAGATCCTGACATTATGAAAACAATCCCAGATGAAGCCACAAAGGCAGACTTAAGTTGGTCTCCCTTTCAGAAGGCTTACCTGGATGATTGCATTAAGAATCTCAAGAGAGAGCTAGAAGAATAATGGGGAAATAAATTGAGATCAGGGCAACAGAAATATCAAAAACTGGAAAATAGGACTGGTGAATTGGAAAAAGAAAACAGTTCACTGAAAAACAAAATTGGTGAATTGGAAAAATACAACAATTCACTGAAAAACAAAATTGGTGAATTGGAAAAAGACAACAATTCAATGAAAAATAAAACTGGCAAAATGGAAAAAGAATGCATTAAATCAAGAAATTCAATTGGCCAGCTACAAAAAAGCTAAAAAACATAACTGAAGGAAATAATACTTTAAAAAATAAAATTGAAAAAATAGAAGTAAATGACTCAATAAGACTTCAAGAATCAGTTAAACAAAAACAAAAAAATGAAAAAAATAGAAGAAAATATGAAATATCTCCTAGGAAAAACAACTAAATTGGAAAACAGATCCAGGAGAGACAATTTAAGGATTATCAGACTCCCTGAAAGCCACGATGAAAAAAAGAACCTGGATGCTATCTTTCAGGAAATCATGAAAGAGAATTGGCCTGATGTTTTAGAATCAGAAGGCAAAATTGGCATTGAAAGAATTCACCGATCACCTCCAGAAAGAGACCCCAAAATTAAAACCCCAAGGAATATCGTGGCCAAATGTCAGGACTATCACACCAAGGAAAAGATATTGCAAGCAGCTAGAAAGAAACAGTTCAAATACCGAGGAACTGTCATTAGAATTACACAGGATCTGTCAGCTTCCACTTTAAAGGATTGAAGGGCCTGGAACCAGATATTCCGAAAGGCAAAAGAACTTGGATTACAGCCAAGAATAAGTTATCCAGCTAGAATGAGCATCATCTTCCAGGGAAGAAGATGGTCATTCAATGATACAGGAGAATTTCACCTATTTCTAATGAAAAGACCTGATCTGAACAAAAAATTTGACCTCCAAATAGAGAACTCAAGAGAAGCATAAAAAGGTAAAAAGAAAAACTCTTGAAAACTATATTTCTACTATAGGTATCCTTTAAAGAATGGCAGTATACTTTGATTTTTCTTTGATAATAATGGAAAAGAAATTAGAGGTGGAAGGGATACCATACTGAAAAAGAAAAAGGGGGGAGGGGGGAAAGGAGGCAAAATAAAGTAAAAATAAAGGAGGTAAAATAAGGCCAAATCTCATAAAGAGACATGGAAGATCTAATATAATTGAGGGAAAGAAGGGAGGGCGATGAGTATTGTGTAAACCTTACTCTCATTAGATTGGAATCTAAGAGAGTATATCAGACACATTTGGCTTCAAAGAAAGCACTGACCCTCCTTGTTGGAAGGTAGAAGGGAGGGGAGAAAAGGAAAGGGATAAACTAATAGAAGGATTAGGGGAAAGGTATAAAGGGGAGGGAGGGACTCTAAAGGGAGGAGGATTATTGGTGGGAGGTGGTCATCAAGAGCAAAGTACTGGGGAGGGGGGAAGGGAGAGAGGGGAAAGGGAAGAGAAAATCATAACTCTGGGAAAATAAAATGGCAGGGAATACAGATATAGTTATTTTAACTGTGAATGTGAATGGGATGAACTCTCCCATCAAACAGAAGCAGGTAGCAGACTGGATTAAAAGCCAGAATCCTACAATATGTTGTTTACAAGAAACACATCTAAAACATAGAGATACATACAGAGTGAAGGTAAAGGGCTGGAGCAGAATCTTCTATGCTTCAGGTGAACAAAGAAAGGCAGGGGTAGCAATCCTTATCTCGGGTCAAGTAAAAACAAAAATAGATCTAATTAAAAGAGATAAGGAAGGAAACTACATTTTACTAAAGGGTTTCATAGACAATGAAGCAGTATCAATACTTAACATATATGCACCAAATGGTATAGCATCCAAATTCCTAGAGGAGAAGTTAAGAGAGATGCAAGGAGAAATCGACAGTAATACTATACTAGTGGGAGATCTCAACCTTGCTCTCTCAGAATTAGATAAATCAAATTCCAAAATAAATAAGAAAGAAGTTAGGGAGGTTAACAAAAGGCTAGAAAAGTTAGGTATGATCGATCTCTGGAGGAAATTGAATGGTGATAGAAGGGAGTATACTTTTTTTCTCAGGGGTTCATGGAACTTATACAAAAATTGATCATGTGTTAGGGCATAAAAACCTCAAAATCAAATGCAGAAAAGCAGAAATAGTAAATGCATCCTTCTCAGATCATGATGCAATAAAACTCACATGTAATATAAGGCCAGGAGAAAATAGACCACGAGTTATTTGGAAATTAAATAATCTAATCCTGAAGAACGAATGGGTGAAAGAGCAAATTATAGACACAATTGAAAATTTCATCCAGGAGAATGACAACAATGAGACAATATACCAAAATTTGTGGGACACGGCTAAAGCGGTTATAAGGGCTAATTTTATATCTCTAGATGCTTACTTGCGTAAAACAGAGAAAGAGAAGATTAATGAACTGGGCTTACAATTAAAAAACTAGAAAAAGACCAAATTAAAAACCCTCAATTAAATACCAAATTGGAAATTCTGAAAATTAAAGGGGAGATCAATAAAATTGAAAATAAGAAAACTATTGAATTAATAAATAAAAGTAAGAGTTGGTTTTATGAAAAAACCAACAAAATAGATAAGCCTTTAGTTAATTTGATTAGAAAAAGGAAAGAGGAAAATCAAATTATTAGTCTCAAAAATGATAAGGGAGAACTTTCCTCCAATGAAGAGGAAATTAGAGTAATAATTAGGAGTTTCTTT
>JAJPUD010026139.1:0-16840 GCA_023553655.1 Myrmecobius fasciatus
ACAGAGACAGAGAAACAGAAACAGAGACAGAGGCAGACAGATATAGAGAGAAACAGAGAAACATATATGCAGAGACAGAGACAGAGGCAGACAGATGCAGAGACAAACATACATACAGAGACAGAGACAAACACACAGAGACAGAGAAACAGAAACAGAGACAGAGGCAGATACAGAGAGAAACATATATACAGAGACAGAGACAAACTAACAGAGACAGAGTATACCCAGAGAGAAGCAGAGACAAACAGAAACAGAGACAGAGAGAAACAGAGACAAACATATATACAGAGACAGAGACAAACACACAGAGACAGAAAAACAGAGACAAACACACAGAAACAAACAGAGACAAACAGAGACAAATGCATACAGAGACTGATACACACAGGCAGAGATACAGAGACAGACAGATAGGGAGACAGAAGCAAACATATACCTAGAGAGAGACAGAGAAACAGAAACAGAGACAGAGAAAGAGACAAACATATACACAGAGACAAAGACAGACACACACATACAGAGAAAGAGACAGAGACAGACAGGGAGACAGAGACAAACATATTCACAAAGACCAAGAGAGATCGAGAAAAACATACAGAGACAGAAAGACAGAGACAGGCAGAAACAGAGACAAATGTACACAGAGACAAATACACACAGAGACAGCTGAGAGATAGATAGAGACACATACAGACACACAGACTGACAGTCAGACAGAGAGATAAACACACAGAGGCAGAGAGAGACAGACAACTGACAGTTTGAGCCACAGAGAGACGGAGGGAGAAGGGGAGGACCAGAGGCATTTAAACACATGGAAGACACAGCCAGGATGAGACCCCAGAGGTGGAAGCATCCTCTCTCCCCTCCCCCTGGGCTCCCTGGCTGCCTTTCCTCCCTCTGCATCCCCCCTCCCCTTCCCTGTTTCCCTGCATCCATCATAGCTACTGTTCCTTGGGCACAGGGAGACTGCCCTGCATCAGAGCCCCAGGTGCCTGCAGCTTCCCGCGGCCTGTGGGCGTCTCCTTTGGGTGCCGGAGTTCGAGGGGCCATCTTTCTTTCTTGCTCGCCTGCCTGGCAGTGGGATGGTGGGGTCAGAGGCCAGGGGTACTTTGTGCCCTGTCTGTTTAGGGGGGAGCTGCAATGATCCCTCGTGGGAGTCAGATTCTGCGTGAGGAAGGGAGGAAGGCAAAGGAGAGGCGGCCGAGTCCAAGAACCCAGGAAGCAGGATCTGGGGAGCTCAGGGCAGGGGGCGGTTGGTCCTGTTAGGGGTAGTTGTCCCGCCCTCCTGCTGTGACTTCCCGGGATGGGGGGCTGCCTCACATCGCTCCTTCCCCTGGCTCCTGGGTCCCAGGAGGTGGGGAGTGGAGGCAGCCAAAGGGAGGGCTGGGGGGTGCCTGAGAGTGCACCTAGGGGGCCCCTGGACAGGCCCCTGGGCCCTTTGGGAGGGAGGGCAGGGCTGGAGCAGGGAGGGCAGGGCTGGAGCAGGGAGGGCAGGGAAGCTGCTTTGGGCAGTTCAGGCCAGGTTCAGGCCAGGATCTAGGAGTTCTGTTTGGCCCCTGAGGGCTCCGGCCTGGGAGGGGATGGGAGGGGAGAGGAGGGCCCAGCACAGTGCGGTGTCTATGAGGGCCACATGTGTTTGCCCACGGGCTGATGCTATCTCTGCTGTGTTTGTCCAAAGGCTTTGATCTCCAGTTGAGTGACCCATCACTATTTTTATGTGTTCTGAATAATTTCCCAGTGCCAAAGCCCTGAGCCCAGGGGAGCTGGGAAAGAACAGCAGGAGCCAGGCGGGCCCCTGCCATGCGGCACACACCTGTGTGCACCCATGAGCGGGCGGCCACACCTCCCCTCCCATGCCTGCCTGGTGCATGCAAGGACACCCGCCCTGCTGTGTGTGCTCCCCGTGTGTTCTCGCAGATCCATGCATGCCCCGGCAGTCAGTGCCAACTGTATTCCTGCCTAGGTGGGGAAAAGCATACACTGGCGCTGCCACATACAAATGGGACACATGCACACCACATCCAAAGGCTTCTTCACACACAAACATATCCCCCCCCAAACACACACACAGGTACACAACCAATACCTACCCTCCCATCACACAAGTGTGCATGTGCTCACACACAGGTACATACACAATCAATACCCACCTTCCCATCACACAAGTGTGTGCATGTGCTCACACACACACACACAAACACACACACACACAAACACAACTGCTAATTGTGCACTTGCCAGAGCCCCCTGGATCTGAGACGTATCCCTCAGGATCCCCTCAGGAGTCAAGTGCTAGTATTGGCCCCATTTCTAGGAAAGTTTTGAGGAAGTCCTGGGAGCCAGAGCCAGGAAGTCCCTTTAAGTTCCCAGGGAGCAAGGGGAGTCTTGTCCCTTCCCTAATAGACCTGCCAGGTGGGCACTCACCACCTCCAATGGAGAGCAGCCCTCCTGCACAGCAGGTGTTTCTGATATGACTCTCCTGGCTCCTGTAAATCCTCCTCCCTCTACCCCTTTTTCAGTACTTTCCCCTCCACTGCTCTCATTCTGCCCTCTGAGCTCTTCTTGGAGTTCGAGAACACACCTAGGCCCAAATCTCTCACTAGAATCTTCCCTGGGGGCCCTCCCATGACCCCTCACCATCCTGACACCCTCCCAATCCTTCACTGCCCCTCCTCAATGGCAATGAGTGAGTGCTCCAGCCTGAATGCCATACTCCACATCGGAGGACAGGAGGAACTCCCCCATTGCTAATGGCGGCTCTTCCACATTTCCCAATGCAGACTCAGCGTGCATCTCCTTTTGGGGTGGCTGGGTCTTTCTGTTGAGTCATACAGTTTGCAGAAGGTGAAAACTCTCAGATCTTTTTCAGGCCAACTTCTCTGTGTCCCTCCTGTTCCACCCCAGGCTTGTGCCATTGACTTTTTGAATCAAAGCTCTGGATTTGCCATTTATTCTATTCAGTTTCATCTTACTAGAGAGGTTCTGCCACTTTGGCCCAGTCTTATCCTGAATAAGTCCCAGAAACTCTCTTGGCCTCAGTTGTAAAATGAGGTATAACCCCCGAGGTCTGTCTTTTCCCCCTTTCCATCTACGATACCAGTTGAGTTGAGATTTGGTTCATCATTGTAGTGGTCAAAGTCTTTTTGGATCCTGACTCGATCAACCAAAGTGTTGGTTATCCAACTCAAACTGGATCAGCTTTCCATCATAATTCCATGTTAGACACCGATAAAAATGTTAAGCAGCAGAGAGCTAGCTAAGCACAGATCCCTGTGGCACTCCATTAAAGACCTCAATGTCCAAATGGACGTGGACTAATTAATGATGACCCATTCCAAACCCAGCTAACTGAGCTATAGTCTGGGCCACATTATCCCAACTCATTTATGGGGTCAGATACTTTGTGAAATTATTGATAGACTCCATCTATGGCACCTTCCTTATCTGCCCAATTGGATTTCCCATCCAAAAGGATATCAGGTGAATCTGGCACTGCTGCCTGGCCCTGGTACAAAGGCCTACAGACCTCCCCAGGGCAAGTGGCTTTGCCTCTGATGGCCCATGTCCACTCAAGGATGGGTATGTCCAGTGTGTCTCTGTGCAGCCCGCTGAGGAGTCCGCGGCTTGTCTGCCCACCAGCACTGGCCAACAAGCACAGAACAGACCACAAACTATATGAAGACGCTCAAATATAGTAATTACCCAGTGTCAGGAGCCCTCAGGGCCAGCTGCTTTCTCTCCTCTCCACATGAAGACAGATGCACAGGGGCAGGCTCCCATCAAGCAGCCTTCCACTAAGTAGCCTTGGCAATATCAGTTCTTGAGGTTCTGGAATATTAAAGGTGGAAGGGCTCAGAGGTCATATCATCCAAGCCCCTCTTTTTACAAAACAGGAGAGAGACATAATGCCAGAAAATGGCAGAGCCAGAAAAAAGATCCAGGGTTCCTGACTCTCACCTCCTGTCTTTTGGAGTTGAAGCACTAGTAAAGACCTAAAAGTCTTCTCTTCTAAATCCCTCACCCAACAAGGAGTCCCTTCCATTCATTTTCTGCTTAAGTGCTTCAAGAATAGGTGGTCAGTCCTTGGAGCTTCCCCCCAAATCTGCCACTTTTCAGTTCCCCACCCCTGTCCTAAAGCACATTTAATCCTTGTATGACTCTGAGGAAATGTCTTTCCTTCTCTGGAATACCGTTTTCCACTTGTAAGATGACAGCACAAATAGTACTAATGAAGCACTTGTTACATATCAGGCCCTCAGCTAAGCAGGGAGATGCAGAGGTGAGTCCCTGCCCTCAAGGAGCTTTCCTTTTAAGGAGGAAAGACACAATATTAAGGGGATTAAGAGACAGGGATGTGGTTGACAGGGTGAGAGTGAGTGAGAAGGAAGGAAGAGAACAAGTCTCAGCCCCTCCTGAAGTGATGACCTAGGCTGGGACCTGACCAGTCAGGAGAGAGGGCTTCAGAATAGCTGGCCAATCAGGAGAGGGGGCTTCAGTGTAGAGATATCTTCAGGATCGGGAGGCTGCTGCTGAGGGGATGGATTCAGAGGATTGAGAGAAGATGGACTAGACAGTCTTGGAGATCTCTTTAAACTTTAAACATTGTGGTTTCCCTTGTAATGCATGGTTTGAACACAGCCATCCCCCTCTCCCTCCTTCAAACCCTGTCCAAATGTGCTTCTGATAAAATATCTTCAGTTCCTTGGACCTCCTTTAAATGTCCAGTCTCCTCTGATTTAACATATATTTTTCACATGTTTAACATATATTGGATTACTTGCCATCTAGGGGAAGGGGGGAGGGAAAGGGGGAGATTTGGAACACAAGATTTTGCAAGGGTCATTGTTGAAAAATTATTCGTGCATGTTTTGGCTGAGGCAGTTGGGGTTAAGTGACTTGCCCAGGGTCACACAGCTAGGAAGTGTTAAAAGTGTTTGAGAACAGATCTGAACTCAGGTCTTACTGACTTCAGGGCTGGTGCTCTATCTATCCACTGCATCACTTAACTTCCCCCATACATATATTTTGAAAATAAAAAGCTTTAATAATAAAAAACATATATATATATATATACATGTATATATATAATGTCCAGACCTCTCACTGCCCTGATAAGATTCAGATCAGATCTGGTTGCCCTCCTGTTTGTCAATGTTCTTTCTGAGCTGGGGTGCCCCAAACAATACTTTAGGTGGAACTAGAACCAGATAGAGGGCATGAGCACCTTCTCTTGCCTAGTCTTAGGCCTTCTGCATCTTTGAAGAGTAACCTCAGATTATAGTTTTCCATACTCTTGGCTTTCTTGGTCAGAGCCCACTTATATTGAGCATATTATGGTCCACAAAGAACTCCAGACCTTTTCTTCACATTGCCGCAATCCAGCTGCTCAACCCCTGTTTTGTATTTCGAAGGTTATCTTTCTGATTCAGTTATAAGACTAATTGTTATTAAAGTTCAGCTCATTACATTTGGTTCATTAGATGCACTCATTAAAACCTTCTCAGGTCCTGACTCTATGATACAACGTATTGACTACAGCTTTTAGCTTTGTGTTATCTGTACATTAAAAGAACACTCCAACAATGGAAGCTTTCCCCTAATTATTGGTAAAAATATTGATTGGCTCCAAATATAGATCCCTGAGGTCCTCCTCTGGATACTGCGCTCTTCAGGGACATAGATCCATTTCCATGACTCTTTGGGACCCATTGGCCAGCCAGCTCCACATTCATATTCACTCTCTCGTGAGCAACATTGAGAGCATGTCCAACAAGTCCAATCCAAATGTGAGCAGGGGTGATTATTTCTTCTTCCTCAACAAATCCATAAATACAATGCGATCTGACTCAACAAGTGCTTACTATATGTCAGGTACTTAGGGACAGCCTAGGGTACAGTAGATACCACCCAGATCTGAGTTCAAATTCAGTCTCAGATACTGAGTTGTGTGACCATGGACAAGTTATTTTACCATTCATTTCAGTTCCTCATCTATAAAATGGGGACACACTGGAAATGGAAATGGCAAACCAGTGTCTTGGCCAAGAAAACCCCATGACTGACATTTGTGTTGTCATGTAGTCATGAGTCAACAATAACATATATCAGCAGTGGCCACACAAAGACAAAAGCCAAGCATTTTCTGCCTTCAAGGCTTTGTGTTCCTTTGGGGCACATGGAGCTTTGTGCCCGAGGATAAGTCAATAGAAAGTGAATTCAAAGTAACTGCAAAATCATGTGAGAAGATGGGGAGGCTCTCAGAGAAGGCAGCCCCTGAAGATTTCAAGAACAAGCCAGGAAAAGGTGACACATTCCCAGGCAAGGGGTGGAACTTCTGCAGAGCCACAGAGGAGAGATGGGATAGCACGTATGGAAATTGCAAGTTGTAGCTCCTCTTTGCATGATATAGGTTGGAGCTCATTCAGACCATCTTCCACCAGCTATCTGCTAGCTCTGGATCCTCTGAATCCCGGAGGCACCAGGGCAGCCTGTGGGCCATCCAGCTAGGGCACCTCTATCTCTGTGGTAGTTAGGGGTGAAGGGGGATCGGAAGTGGGGAGTGGGGGTAGGGGAGGGATTGGACATAGCCAGCCTTTCCCTCAGGTATTGGTGAGACAATCATAAATCATCCTGTGGGCTCTGTGACTCCAGGCTCACCTGGTCCAGAGCCAGTCTCCGCTGCCAGCCAGCCAGCCACCCACCAGGCAGCCTGGCTTTCATAGTGTCAGCCCAGCCTGAAACAGGACAGATTCCACCTGCCCAGGGGCCTGGAGCCATGCCTGTCCAGTCTCCCCACCCAGGCCTTCAGACTCACCCACATGTCTGCCAAATTTCTGATTTCAGGTGGGAGGGAAGGTGATGCTTTCACAGAAACCCTCAGGTACACAGGTAGAGGTGCTGTGCTGGGCAGTGACTAGACCTGGGATCAGATGACCCAGGTCAAATCCAGCTTCTGCCCCTGCCAGCTGGTGTGCCTGAGGTAAATGACTTCTCTCGGCCTCAGTTTCCCCATCTATGAAATGATGAGGCTGAATTAGTTGATCTTGGAGGCCCCTTTTAGCTCTGAACATTTCAAGTCAATTTATTCATGGGAGGAGCATTTAATAAGCATTTTCTAGGTGCTGAGTACTTTGCTAGACTCTGGGAATACAAGGAACCATAGCAGTCCCTGACATCAAGAAATGTCAAGAAGATATTCTACTGAAGAGATCTGGCAGCTAGTAAATAGGAAGCATTTGCAAAGGACATTTTTGTGGAGGAGGGAGAGAACTAGCACCCCGGGGGGGGGTATGAGGAAAGACCTCAGGTAGGAGGTGGCACTCAAACAGAACCTTAAAGGGAACTAGGAGTCCTAAGAGACTGAGGTGAGGAAGGAGAGCCTTCTCAAAATGACTGGCTGATCCAGAAAGATAGAAGATAGAGGGCCATATGTGGGTGACACAAAGTGAGCCAGTTTTGTAGCTAGGTCTGAAAGTGGATGGGGCCAAGTTATAAAGAGCTTTCAATGGTAAAGGGAGGGACAAAAGGGACACATTGAGGCTTCTTGAGTAGGAGAGTGACTTAATCAGATCCTCCCTTTAGGAAGATGTATGTCAGCTATGGTGACATACATAAGATGAGAGGCTGAAGGGAGAGAGTGAAATAGGTAGATTAATTAATTGCAATAGCCTAAGAAAGAAGTGATGATGAGAGCTCAATCCAGAATTATATTTGTGGTGAAAAGAGGAAATATGTGAGAAATGTCAAGGAGGTAGAATTGATAAGACTTGGAAACTGATTGGAAATGGGAAATGAATGATAGGGAAGAACTGAGGATGAGTATTCTATGTTCTCTATTCCAGGTTCCCTCCCGGCTCTCACATTTTGACTTTTAAGATCTCTGCCAGCTCTGACCTTCTGTGTTCTAAGGTCCTTTTACTTTTTTCATCTTGTGATTTCATGTTTTGCATAGAATGAGAGATTTGTATATAATTTTCTTCTGCAAATTGTACCCATGGATTTCAATAATTCCCTGAGGTACATGACTAAATCCCACAGGAGAGCTTGCCTGAATCCCCAGTGGTAGATCTTCCCCAAATAATATAAACATAAAAATGGAAGAGGGTGTGACCTTGAAGTGACAGGTTACATTACCCTTCTAAACTCTTTTAACTGGGCTCATTGAAAGCTAACAGAGCTATTATCTAAGCTTCAGGTGGTCACTGTCACCAATGGGGTGAAGTCACTTGTTCTACTTGGCCTCTGAAGACAGCACCTGGAGCAAAGAGTACAAGGAAGGTGAATTTAGGCTTATGGTTAGCAGAGCCCTCCCTCATAATAGGAGCACTGCATAAATGGAATGGGCTTTGGATTTGGTACTTGAATTCTTCAGGCAAAAGTCCCAGGGTAGTAGTGACTTATATCTGGGCCTAGGACTCAAATCTCATTTCTGACATTTTTGAGCTGTGTGACATTGGACAAGTCACTAGACTTTCCAGATTTTCAGTTTTCCCATCTTTAAAATGGAGGAAATGGTACTGGCAGCTCTTACTGCACAGAATATAGTTTTCAAGTAAGGCAATGTGTAAAAAGCCCTTTGTAAAATTTAAAGTCAGATGCTCTACTGATGTGGTTGTGATGAAAAGTCAGGATTAGGGTCTTGTTCTAGGAGGGGTTGGACTCACTAGATAGCCTTAGGAGGCACTTTCAAATCAGAGACTGAAAGATTCTGCAATCATCAGCATTTTAGTCCATTCCCAACAGATTTTTTAAATTCTGTCCATTTCATTCTCTTCTGTTCCATTCTGTTCCAGGTTATTCCATTACACTGTATCCCATTCTCTTCTGTTCCATTACATTGCATCCCATTCTCTTCTGTTGCATTACATTGCATCCCATTCTCTTCTGTTCCATTACATTGCATCCCATTCTCTTCTATTCCATTACATTGCATCCTATTCTCTTCTGTTCCATTACATTGCATCCCATTCTCTTCTGTTCCATTACATTGTATCCCATTCTCTTCTGTTCCATTACATTGTATCCCATTCTTTTCTATTCTATTACATTGTATCCCATTCGATTAGGTTTCATTTACATGGTATTCTACTAGCTTCTGTTTTATTCCATGTCATTTTGTAACATTGCATTCTATTCTCTTCTATTCCATATTGTTCCATTACATTGCATCTCAATCCACTCCATTCCATGTTGGTCTATTACATTGTTTCCCATCCGATTCCATGTCGTTACATTATATTATGTTCCATCATCTTCTGTTCTATTCCATTCCACTTCTTGTCATTCTGTTACACTGTATCCTAGTCTGCAATGTTTCATTTGGTTCCACATTGTTCCATGACACAGTATCCCTCCATGGGGTTCCATTACATTGTATCTCATCATCTCCCCCTTCCATTCCACTCCATGTCATTCAGTAACATTGCATTCCCTTCTCTTCTATTATATTAAATTCAATTTTATTCTGTTACATTCCAGTCCATTTTATTGCATTCCATTCTGTACAGAAACATTCTGTTCCATTTTCTTCTGTTCCGTGCTCTTTGATTCTACGTGCCCACTATTCGCAGTGTGTCCAAGCAGTGCTGGCTGCTAAGGAAGAAAAAATGAGCAAGCCAGTGGCCCCTGCTTTCAAGGAGCTCACAGTCTGTGTCAAGATATATGGTCATTAGTGAACCACATAAGTGACAGCATCAAGTATTATTTACGCTGTGTGCAGGAGCTGACATTAAGCCCTGTTGTCAGTATGGGCTTGAGTTATCACAGAAAACTTCCTGAAGGGAGCAAGTAGTACTAGACCTGGGACTGAAAAGAAAGGCAAGATTGGAATAAATGGAGAGAGATGGGAAAGGAATGGAGAACAAGATGGAAGAATTCAGTGACATTAGCACTTTCAATTGATTGAACTCACTGGGTTCTGTTGCCTCATTTAAGAGATGAGGAATAAAGGTCTAGAAAGGGCAAGTACCTTGGCCAGAGACAGCCTAGGCCACATACAGCTCGTTCCAAGGCTCTTTCCACTATGCCATGCTAATCTCTGCCTGGGAATATTGTAGGGAAGATGGCTACCTGGACTCACAACTGCTGTGCTCTGCGTTTCCTTCCAGCCCTCACATTGGATGTTCCAGGCAGGCCCCACCTCTAAGACCCAGTTTTAAGGGTCTGTTTCCTCTCTATGTCTCCTAGCCATCCTCTTTTCCTGCCTCTTCTGCAAAGTAGTGTTCATCACCGGCCACATCCACAGGGATCTCAAACAGCCAGTTAGGTAAGTGATAAAAGGAAACAAAAAGGCAGCTTGGCAGATGGTGCCCCAATCCACATTTAGTTGGCAGAAGCTTTGTATGCCTCACCTCTGAGACTATTTGAAAAGACACTCATTCAATATAGTGAATATGCCCTTGAGTCACATTGACAGCTTTTGCTTGTGATGTTCTTCACACCTGGAATATCCTTTCTACTGCCTTAAGCAATCTCCTCTGGCCAGCCCTGGACCAGTTCACAGCAAATGCAGGATCAGAGATGTAAAAATTGAAGGAATCTTTTTTCAAGGACATTGTATCACCGCCCCTCCCCACAGGCACACACATAAAATGGAGGGAATTCTTCCCACCCCCCCCCAAAAAATGAGAGAAATTGTCAGGAGTGATAGCATCTGAGTTCTGAGCTACAGTAGGGATGAAGTTGATCAGGTAATCAGGTGATCAGGTTGATCAACTAACCAGGATGTGTGTCTACCAGGCTGTGGATCAAATTGAACAGGTAAAATAGCAGTGGGTTTGGATCCCCAAATGGCTGCTGTACCTCCAGCTGGGGCACTATAGGTAGGCCCAGGCTTCTAACAAATAATAAAACATATATACAAGCAGCAACAAAAAGAAAAGAAATGGAAGGATTTCTTGTGACGGCAGACTCATGGCCCATTTAAGACTCAATGGTTTATGGACAGTGCTGGACGTGGGAGCCCTGGATTCAAATGTTGCCTCAGCTATTTTTTTTATTACCATTGGTGACAAGTATAAGTGTCTGAGCCTCAGTTTCCACATCTGTAAAATGAGAGAGTTGGGCGAGCTGGTCCTAGCTCTAGAGCTCTAGGATTCCTTGCAGCAGCAACTGTTCCTGTGTGGGCAGAAGGGTCCTGGGCTAATCTGGCAGTGGGAAAGGCCTGCCTTAGCACTAGTTGGACCTAGGAGTCTGGGCCTGGGCCTGGAGGACAGTTTAAGGCTTGATTAGCACAGGAGCTTGGCACATAGTAGGTACTTCATACATTCTAGCTGACTGATGAACCAACAAAAGAAAGCCACCAGTGCTGGACTGCTTCCCGCTGCTGGCCTTGTACATCATGCTCTCTTCCCTGGAACACTGGAGGCAATGAGGCCTTGGGCATTGACCTAGAAAATCATAAAAAAGTTAAGAAGATCTGAAGTTCTGCAGACTACCAAGGAGGGAGAGGCAGGACAGGGGAGGGCATCTGGCCAGATCTCCCCAAGGCTGTAGGATCTGAGCTGGAAGGGACGGGAGAGAGCAGCTGGTCCCCCTTCTTCAGGTGCAGGAGCCACCTCCCCTGGGGAGTCTGAGGAAATGATGAGAATGAGGTCTGGGGATCCATGGTAGAGAGTCAGAGCTTTAAAGCTAGAAGGACATCAGATTCTATTCCCTCATTTTGACAGGTGGGGAAATTGAGGCACAGGCAGGGAAAAGGACTCTCATGCACTGAGAGCCAGCCGTGGGATCTGATGCTCTTCCTAGCAAATACTCCATCCCATTCTCAAGGCTTTTCTTAGTAGAATGTTCCTGAGTTTGGGGGACTTGCCCTGGATACTGCAGAACTTCTGGTTCTAATGCAGTGGTCCCCGGGGATGGCCATGGCTGACAAGACTGCCTCAGTGAGACAGGGTCTGAGTCAGATGGGTCCAGGTTCAAATTCTATTCTTGCTACCCAGCCCATCCAAAAGAGACCGACAAGAGACAATGGGAAAACTCATCCCCTGACACTCACTAGCCATGTGGTCTTCCCTGGGCCTGTTTCCTCCAATGCCACTTGGATGGGTTGAGTTCTAAGGTCACTTCTAGCTCTAGGGCCCAGTAATCGCCCACTTTTTCTGGACCTCAGTTTCCTACTGTGTCAGTTAGGCTAAAGACCCCTGCAAGAATCTCAAGGTGGACCAAAGGTTTTTTTTTGCAAGCTTGCACGAGCATCAGCGAAGGGTGTTGGGAGCTGCGGGCATTCTCCTTGTTGTCGGCGCTGTTGTCTTGGCTCGGCTTCTTGTGCAACGCAGGGGAAGCCAGCTGGATGCAGGCGATGTGGGGGAGGCCCTTGCTGGTGAGCGCACTGTTTGTGAAGGGCCTCGGGCTGGCTCCAGGCTGTGCCAGGAAGGCCTGATTGGCCCCAGCCTCCCGGGCCCGGGCACTGGGCATGGGGCCCACTCCGGTGTGTGTTTGCGAAGCTACTTCCTGAACGATCGGGCCCACTGTCCGCCCTCCCCTGCCTCGGCCAGCCGGACGGGGCGGCAGATTAGGGCATTCCTCACATAGTTTACTCCAGGCAGCCAGGGAGGGGAAAATGTTCAAGCCAAGAAGAGGGAGAAAGGCTCAGGGCAGGGCTGGGGATGAGCCCACCTGCTCCCTTGGCCCGCCTTGCCAAGGGCCGGGGCCAGGGAAGAATGGGCATGGGGAGGATGAGGAAAGGACAGGGTTTCCTCCCACCTTGCCCTGGCCAAGGGTCTGGGTTCGGGCTGCTGAAAGAGTGACTGCCCACCCTGTCTGTGCAGTAGCTTAACTCAGGGATGAGCATCCATGGACCCCCTGGAAAACCTGAACCTCTGTCCTGGCTCTCGGGAAGCCCCCTGCTGGATGTTCTATGGTCAGGGGTAACCTGGCTGACTGCTTTGGGAGACTCAGATTAAGAGCTCTTTTAAGTCCTACACCCTCTCCTCCCTAGTACTCAGTGGGATGTCCCAGGGCTGGAGTTGTCTCCTTCTTCCATTTTGCTGGTAGTCTGGGTCAGGATCACTGCCTCATGATAAGACTGCTTAGCCCCGTGAGCTAAGGGGTCTGAACCCTCCCTTCCCTGATGTCAGGGCTCAGTAGAGAGTTTTTGAGAGGGATTGGATAATCCTTGATCTGACCCCTTCCATGTGGACTCTTGGCCCTACCTCCTCGGTCTAGCCCTGGGCCTGTCTGCACAGAGGGACCTTGATCAGCTTCCCACCCCCTGCCAGCACCGCCTTCAAGAGCCCATGGGTCTCTCTGCCTTCCCTCAAATGCTGGGGAGTGGTCAGGCCTGATTATAACCAGTGGGGAGTAGACTGATGGAGTCAATCAGCCAGTCAGATTTATCAAGCCTTGGTGAGCATATGAAATGGTGGGGTCCCGGAAACAAAAGCAAAATGATCTCTGGAGCTGCAGAGGTCACTTGTCCCACCTCAGAATTTTACAGATGGGGAAACTGAGGCTCAGGGAAGTTCCCCAAGCTTCATAGATAGCATCAGAGGCAAGATTTGAATCCAAATCCTCTGATTTCTTAGCTGGAGCTCTTTCCTCTGGATCGCACTGCTCTCACAGAGTGTCCTTTCTAATAAAAAAAAAAACCTGGCTGTGTGACCCTAACCAGCACATTTATCTATCCTCTTAGCACCCCCAAGAACCTCCCTATCAATCAGGTGCTAACTTACATCAACAGAGAGCATTTCCACACCAGGAATCCCCAGCACTTGGCTAGGACCTTTCTCACAGTCATGTTCATAGAGACCTTACGTCATGGGATGGCCACAAATGTCCCTGATTTGTCTCTTCAAGGCTGAGAGCTCCCTGAAGACAGGATCCTTAGGCACTGTGCATCTCCCTTTTTCCTGTAGCCTTGGAGTGGGAAAGGGAGAATCATCCATCCCATTTTACAGGTAAGGAAACCAAGGCTTTGAAGTGAAGTATCCCAGTCAGAATTAGAGGAGAATTTGGGCACCGAGTTCAAGGCTTTTTGAGAACTAAAATCCACTAAGGCGCTGGGTGCTATTGAGCTTTCCTTATGTGAGCCTCAGCTGCCCTTCTGTAGGATGGCGGTTTCCAAGATCCCTCCTGCTCTCAGGGACTTCTCTGCTCTTCTCTGTTGGAGGATCTCTCTTAGCTTGATGCTCCATGTCCAAGATTGTGACTCTGAAGGAGCAGAGAGTGACAAGTGCCAGGAGTCAGGTTCCTCACGGACCTGGCACACTCTGTGGATGCCCATGATGCTCGCTAGGCAGAGCCCAGGCAAAAGCAGCCCCAGTCAGAGGCCCGACTTCTACATGGAGATGAGGACGACCAGCAGCTCTCTGCAACATCCCTCATAAGGTCTCCTTTGGGCACTTTGCAAACCCTTCTCTGAATGGAAGCTTACCTCGGTCCTGGGAGGGAGACAGGGAAAGGATTCTCTTCATTTTATAGGTGAGGAAACTGAGAGCACAAGAACAAACTTTTAGAGACATTATATCAGACACAATGTCTGAGCTGGGAGGGAGTTTAGAACAGGGAAAGTCAGAGGTGGGAGGGAGCTCAGAACAGGGGATGGCAGAGCTTGGAAGGGCCTTAGAACAAGCCATGTTAGAGCTGGGATGAATTGTAGAAGAGAGCTTGTTGGATGTCTGAGGGTTCTGGGAGGACCCTCCTCACCCTTGAGCTGGAGGATGCCCAGGACCCAGGCTTGGAGCAAGCATTACCCATCCTCCTGGCATTTTCCTCTTTTCCATTTGAGGTCTCTTCCTTGGCTGTGTCCCCACTGCCAGAAGTTGGTGGTAAGGACAATTGCAGGGGTTGGTTTCAGGGCATCCAGATGCCAAAATATCAGGGCAGGGAGGAGGTTGCCAGTGGATTTGCATCTGGATCTAAAAATATTCCAGTGCCTTTTGGAGGGTGTAGACCCTTCACACATCTGGAGACTGACCCAGCTCTTTCTATAGCTCATGTGGCCCAGCACGTCCTTCGGCTAAAAATAAAACCCTGAATAACGAGGGAGGGCTGTGTGACTCGGGAAGATTCCGGGGTTCCAGGACATCCTGTGGCTGGGAAGATTCTGGGAAGTTCTAAGGTTCTAGGCTGCATGGATCTTGGGAACGCTGTTGTTATGCTTTTCAAGGGGCAGCAGAATCCAGAGGAGCAGTACCAAACTAAGTGCTGAAGACCTGGGTCCAAGTCCTGTGTGCTTGAGCAGATTCCCCAACTTCTTGGGTGACCTGAGGGTGGCCTCCGGGGTCCATTTTTCCATTCTGACATTCCCATGAGATTGGACTGGGGGAGGGCCTTGCCTCTCCTTTCCTTCACCACATTCATCAGGTTCCCTCTCCCCTCCCCAGGCCCAGCGGGGGCCCTCTGGTGCCAAGCCTCTGAACGTGGCTGGGCTGCTCCTTGGACCACTGACATGCAGCTGCTCGTGGCCAGACCCACATTTGGAGCCCAACCAGCTCGGTGGGGCCTGTTGGAGCTTATCCCCAGCAAGCAGAGGCCCTGAGCATCCACGGCTCTCCAGCCCTGCCAGAATGGGGACGCAATGTGAGAAGGGAGATTGTGGAGTCTTCTGGGGTTCAGTGGTGCTTGGGGTCCCTTGAGGGGAATCTTTGGTTCAGGGCCCCTCTCCTTGGCTCAAGATCTCTTTTCTCTGTAGACAACCATTTATCAGACTGGGAGACCTTGACCCAGGTCAGAGCTGAGGGCCTGGCTCACAAATGCTTGCTAATAGACCGACTGCTTGATAGACCGAGGCCTGGGAGCCCCATGGCATTATGTGCTCCAAGGTGTCTCACTGCCATTGGCAGTAACCATGAGCAGTGCCAGAATGATTGTTCACCTTCCTCTGGAAAGTTACAGACGCTAGTATCGCCAGTCCTGGAAGGCAGTGCCCCAGCACTCCTAGTTGGCTTTGTCTGGGGCCAGCAGCTCTGGGAGGCAGGATTCAAAGCCCAAGGCCCATAGCCTGTGTTTCCAAGGGTGAGGCCCTCCCGTGGGCCCTGCTCGATGGTTTGTGGCCCGTCTCCCCAGCCAGACTCAGCTGAGTGGTTCCACGCATAGTCATGGAGCATCTCTCCCATGCTGGGCCCTTTGCTGGAGACAAGTAGGGTTGTGAGCCTCTGTTCAAGAGAGAGATACACACAGTGAGATTCTGGATCTGAATATTCTGTGGAAGCTTTTCTTCGTTTCCCCCACAGTGCCTAGCACTGAGCCAAGCACACAGTGGCTGTTTATTAAATCATTAGTCAATTGTTTGACTAATGAAGTGTTTTTGGTGGTAGTGATGGGATGTAGTTGAACATGAACATGATGTCCGAAGACTAGGGTCCTGTGACTTTGGGTGAACTGCTGTGTTTCTTGCTTAATCCTCATTTCCCTCTTCTGTAAAATGGGAATGAACATTCTTGCTCAAGCCTGTTCATAGGAAGGCAACAGTGTTCATCCTTCATTCTCCAAAAGGGGAAATACAACATGATGCTGGTGAGGTTCTGGGTGCACCAGAATGGGCTTTGCACATGATGCTGGTGAGGTTCTGGGTGCATCAGAATGGGCTTTAGACATCATGATGATAGGTGTTGAATATACTAGAATGGGCTTTGGACATGATGCTGGTGAGGTTCTGGGTGCACCAGAATGGGCTTTGGACATGATGCTGGTGAGGTTCTGGGTGCATCAAAATAGGCTTTGGATATGATTCTAGTAAGATGCCGGGTGTATTAGGATGGGCTTTGGACTTGATGGTGAGGTACTGGGTGCATCAGAATAGGCTTTAGACATCATGATGATCAGGTGTTGAATGCACTAAAATGGGATTTGGACATGATGCTGGTGAGGTTCTAGGTGCATTAGAATAGGCTTT
>JAJPUD010026141.1:1350-12433 GCA_023553655.1 Myrmecobius fasciatus
ATATCCCAAAAAGATTTTAAAGGAGGGAAAGGGCCCCACATGTGCAAAAATGTTTGTGGCAGCCCTTTTTGTAGTGGCTAGAAACTGGAAACTGAAGGGATGCCCATCAATTGGAGAGTGGCTGAATAAATTATGGTATATGAATGTTATGGAATATTATTGCTCTGTAAGAAACAACCAGCAGGAGGATTTCAGAGAGGCCTGGAGAGACTTGCATGAACTGATGCTGAGTGAAACGAGCAGAACCAGAAGATCATCATACACAGCAACAAGAGTATTACATGATGATCAATTATGATGGATATGGCTCTCTGCAACAAAGAATTGTCTCAAACCAGTTCCAATTGTTCACTGAAGAAAACCATATACACACAGAGAGGGATATGAAATATGGACCACAACGTAACATTTTCATGCTCTCTATTGATATTTGCTTGCATTGTGTTGCCTTTCTCTGATTTTCTTTTTTTTATTGTAGATAGGATTTTTCTTGCATAACTTGTCAAGTATTTCAACATTATTAACATGTAGTGGACTTCCTGCCATCTAGGGGAGGGGAGGGGACTGGGGGTAAAATTTGTAATGGAAAGCTTTGTAAAGATCCATGCTGGGGAACTACCCATACATATGTTATACAAATAAAAATCTTTAATAAAAAAAAGATCTTTTTTCTTCTTAATATTAAATTTTCTTAGTGCAATAATTCTTTGACTTGAGAGAGATTACCTTTTATTGGCTGACCTCTATCTCTTCATAATGTTTCTTTCAAGAAACTTTTCCTATTTCTCAATACATACATAAGCCTAATTAAGACATAATTAATTTCTACTCTCCAAATATTAATTTAGTCTCTTTTGTCTTTACATTTCCTCCAAGTGAATAGGATTCATAGAATTATTTTTCAAATGTCTACTTCAAGTTATTTTATCATAAAATCCTAAATCAATCAATTCCATTCAACTGTCAACTATATTTCAGAGAACTATCAAAGAGTGAAGCATCATTTTACATTTATCATTTGGGGAATGAGGATGAAAAGATCCTGGGAAGAACCCAGAGGTGAGAATAAAATGTTGGTAGAGAGAAGGGACAAAGATGAAAAGAATATTTTTAAAGTCTAGGACTCCCTTGTAGAGAAAAGGATTTTGATATTACAATTATATTTAAGATTTTTCTGTGTGTGTGTGTGTGTGTGTGTGTGTGTGTGTGTGTAGGAAAGGCAGTTAACTCCTGTATTTCTTTAGTGTGAAGGATTCCTGGGATAGAAATTCCCTCCACAAAATTCAGATTAGAGTCTATAATTTGCAGTCCTACGTTTCCTGTGGTCACTAGGTGTTTTTTCCAGGACCATAGGATTAGTCTTCCTCAAAAGCAGAATGTGAACCTGAGCATCCCTGATTCTATGACCAGCTGAATTGATAGTCATTCCATGTTGCCATCTATTACATCATATATTTCACCATAAATTTCGCTTAGTCTTTCAAGTAATCAGTGACAAAAATCATTTGTTGACTACCTAAAAAGAGCTTGTTACTTAGAGAAATACAGGAAACACAACTCTTTTTCTTGAGTTTACAGCAGAATTAGAAATTTAATACTAACCCACATGAAAAAAAAAATGGACAGAGAATTGTATGTAATTAATCCAAGCTTGAGTGAGAATTCATAATCTTGAAAGGTGGTAGCCTAAAAGGAAAACTTTATCAGTCATCAACTAGCACTTACTAAAAATCTATGTGTTAGGGATCTTGTTAAGTTCTTTTAAAAAATTCAAAAAAACACAAGCAATTACTATTCATAATTTTGGGAACACATGGTAGGATTTAAGATTCAGTAGGAACTGTGGGGCAGAGCCAAGATGGTGGAGAGCAGACAAAACTTTCTGTGACCTCCTCTGACTTTTCTCTCAAATCAACATCAGATTAATCCACTGAACTGGTTTTTGAAGAGACAGAACACACAAACATTTGGAGTACAACACACTTCTAGAAGATACCTTGGAAGAATTTCAGAACAGGTCTGTTTCAAATGGGCAGAAGAACAGTCTGCCAAGCCCAGACCATAGCACAAGGAACCTCAGGCAAAGAACTGGGACCGGAAGTCAGAGCATTGCTGCATCAGTGGACCAGGGAATCCTCTCTGAGTATCTCTTACCATGGTTGCACAACCTGCCATGGTTGCAGGTGTGTTGCTTATATTAGATTTGTTGCAAGACACCCAAAAGCCAATACAAAAGGAAAATTGTAAGCGTTCAGCCCAAGAAGAGCTCAACACCTAGCCCATTACCTAGCATAGGAAGTCAGTCAGAAACACCAGCCCCAGGGCAACTTACAGCACCTATCTCCTTTGCCTTAAAAGCAGGTCTCAACTCTTAAAAATGAGCAAATAAGTTAAAAAAAAAACTCTGATCATACACAACTTTTATGGAGAGAGTGAATAGACCTCAAACCCTGAGGTTCCCAAAAGCAAATCAACTCCAGATGAAGCCCCAAAAAGAGATATGAGCTGGTCCCCATTTCACAAGACCTTCTTGGAAGATCTCACAAAAGATCTTAAAAGAGAGTCAGAAGAAAAATGGGGAAAGGAAATATAATCTTTGCAAGAAGGTATGGAAAAGGAGAGAGAAATTACCTGAAGAAAACTCCTTAAAAATAGATTTGATGAAATAGGAAAAGCATATAACTCCTTACAAAATAGATATGAAAAGGTACCAATTCATTGAAAAACAGAATATGTGAAATTAAAAAAAAATGCAATGAACAAAACAAATCAACTGGCCAAATACAAAAGGCGCTAAAAAAGAGAACTGAAGAAAATAATACACTAAAAATTAGAATTGAACAAATGGAAGTGAAAGATTCAATAAGACTTCAAGAATCAGTCAAACAGAACCAAAAAAATGAAAAAGAAAAAGAAAATATGAAATACCTATTAAGAAAAGCAACTGACCTGGAAAATTGACTTAGGAGAGACAATCTAAGTATTATTGGACTTTCTGAAAGCCATGATGAAAAAAAGAGCCTTGACATTATCCTTCAGTAAATCATAGAAGAAAACTGTCCTGATGTCTTAGAGTCAGAAGGCAAAATAGTCATTGAAAAAATTCACCAATAACCTCCAAGAGAGATATCAAATTAAAAAATTCAAGGAATATCATAGCTAAATTTCAGAACTATTGGGCCAAGGATAAAATATTGCAAGCATACAAAAAGAAATAATTCAAATACTGAAGGACCACAATGAAAATTGCCCAGGACTTTGCATATTCCACCTTAAAAGACCAAAGGACCTGGAATTAGATATTCTGAAAGGCAAAGGAACTTGGATTATAACCAAGAATAAGCTGTCCAACTAAAATGAGCATTATCTTTCAAGGAAGAAGATGGACATTCAATGATACAGTTAAATTTCTTCTAGTTCAGATGAAAAGACATGAGCTGAACAATAAAATTGATCTCCAAATACAAAACTCAAAAGAAACAAAAAAAAGGTAAAAAGGAAAGAATTCTTCAGAACTATGTTTCTGTTGAGAGTATACTTACAGAGTGGGGTATAATTTGATTTTATTATGATAATATGAAAAAGTAACAAGAGGTAGAAAGAGGATTGTCCTGGAAAAAGAGGAAAATGGAGGTAAAATGAGGGAACTTACATATCATGAAAAGGCAAAAACCTCTTGTAATTGAGGGAAAAAAGGGAGGGGGAGAGCATTGTGTGAATCTAACTCTGATCAGATTAGGCTCAAAAAGAGTATATCAGACATATTTGATTTCACAGAGAAACTTGTCTCATCTTATAGAGAAATGGAAGAGGAAAGGGGAAAGGAAAGTGGAGGCTAGTAGAGGAGAAAACAAAAGTAGTCAGGGAATGAGGTAAGAAAGCAGGAGGGTCTATAAAAGGGGAGGGTTGTCTGAGGGAAGTGGTGGTTAGAAGTCCTGGAGAGGAGGGAAGGGAAAAGGGAAAGAGGAAAGCATAACTTAAGGTAAATAGGATGGCAGGAAATACATAATTAATCATTTTAACTGTGAATGTGAATGGGATAAACTCTCCCATAAAATGGAAGCAGATAGCATACTGATTTAAAAGCCAATCACACAATATGTTGTTTACAAGAAACACATTTAAAGCAGAGTGATACATACAGAGTAAAGGTAAAAGACTGGAACAGAATTTATTATGCTTCAGATGAAGTAAAAAAAAAGCAGGGGTAGTGATTCTGATCTCAGCTCAAGCAAAAGTAAATAGATCTAATTAAAAGAGATAGGGAAGGAAACTATATCTTCCTAAAGGATACCATAGATAATGAAGCAATATCAGTACTAAATATATATACCCCAAGTGGTAGAGCATCCAAATTCCTAGAAGAAAAGATAAAAGAGCTGCAAGAAGAAATAGACAGGAAAACTATACTAGTTGGGGAATCTGAACCTTGCTGTCTCAGAACAAGATAAATCAAACCACAAAATAAATAAGAAGAAAAATTAAGGAGGTAAACAGAATATTAGAAAAGTTAGATCTGATAGATCATTGGAGAAAATTGCATGGAGACAGAAAGGAGTTTACTTTTTTCTCGGTGGTTCAGGGAACCTATACAAAAATTGACCATTTATTAGGGCATAAAAATCTCAAAATCAAATGCAGAAAGGCAGAAATAGTAAATTTTTTTTCAAATCATGAAAATGCTGGGAAAATTGGAAATTAATATGGCAAAAACTAGGCATTGACCCACACCTAGCACCATATACCAAGATAAGGTTGAAATGAGTCTGTGATTTAGACATAAAGAGTGATGGTGATATTATAAGCAAATTAGAAGGACATAGAATAGTTTATTTCTCAGATCTGTGGAGAAGGAAGGAATTTGTGACCACAGAAGAACTGGAACTCATTATTGAATATGAAATAGATAATTTTGATTTTATTAACTTGAAAAGTTTTTATACCAACAAAACTAATGCAGACAAGATTCGAAGGGAAGCAATAAACTGGGAACACATTTTTATATTTAAGGGGTCTAATAAAGGCCTCATTTCTAAAATACATAGAGAATTGACTCAAATTTATAAGAATTCAAGCCATTCTCCAATTGATAAATGGTCAAAGGATATGAACAGACAATTTTCAGATGAAGAGATTAAAACCATTTCTAGTTATATGAAAAGGTGCTCTAAATCACTATTGATCAGGGAAATGAAAATTAAGACAACTCTGAGATACCACTTCTCAGATGGGCTAAGATGACAGGAAAAGAAAATAGCAAATGTTGGAGGAGATGTGAGATAACTGGGACACTAATACATTGTTTGTGGAATTATGAATGGATCTAGCCATTCTGGAGAGCAATCTGGAGCTATGTTCAAAAAGTTGTCAAACTGTGCATACCCTTTGATCCAGCAGTGTTTCTACTGGGCTTATATTCCAGAGAGATCTTCCAAACATCCAAGAATGTTTGTGGCAGCCCTTTTTTGTAATGGCAAGAAACTGAAAACTGAGTGGATGCCCATCAATTGAATAATGGCTGAATAAGTTATGGTATATGAATGTTATGGAATATTATTGTTCCATGAGAAATGATCAGCAGTATGATTTCAGAAAGTCCTGGAGAGACTTACATGAAGTGGTCCTAAGTGAAGTGAGCAGAATCAGGAGATCATTATACATCACAACAAGAAGGCTATATGATGATCAATTCTTATGGATGTGGCTCTTTTCAACAAAGAGATGATTCAAACCAATTCCAATTGTTCAGCGACAAAGAGAGCCATCTAAACCCAGAGAATGCGGCAAACATAAGATTTTACTAAGATCAATTCTGATGGACATGGGTCTTTTCTACAATGAGGTGATACAGGTCAGTTCCAATAGACTTATGATGGAGAGAGACATCTACATCCAGAGAGAGGACTGTGGAAACTAAGTGTGAACCACAACATAGCATTTTCACTCTTTATGTTGTTGTTTGCTTTCATTTTGTTTTCTTTCTCATTTTTTTTCCTTCTTGATCTTATTTTTCTTGTGCAGCAAGATAACTATAAATATGTATTATGTATATGTATATATACACATATACATATACATTGGATTTAACATATGTTTTAACATATCTAATAAATATTGGATTACCTGTATTCTAGGGGAAGAGGTAGGGAGAAAAAGGGGAAAATTTGGAACAAAAGGTTTTGTAAGGGTTAATGTTGAAAAATTACCCATGCATATGTTTTGTAAATAAAAAGCTTTAAAAATAAGAGAGAGAAAAGAAAAAGATTCAACAGGAATGCTTTCCTTTTCTTTTCTGAAACAATATCTAAGGTTTTTCTATAAATCCTGTGATACTTCAGCAATGGAGGCCAGAGGAACAGAGAGTCAATTCAATTTCAGGCTTCATTCAGAGTAAGCTTTATTCATTTATTAATTCATTCAATCATTAATTTAGGTGTCCAGAAAAAGGGAGGAAAGAGTTTTTGTTTCATTGTTTTGTTTTCCATGGTTGACCTTGATCATAGGGCATCTGGAATATTATATTCTTTCCATGTGATATATTTTTAGAATGTTCAGAAGGCAGGGACCAGCATGTTGAGGAAATTGGAGCCCAATGTTATATAAATATTGGTAGAAGCTCCAAAGCATGTTTAACTTGAGAGGAAGAGAAAATTCAGAGAAGAGATGACAATTACCTGTTTAGCTTTTCCTGGCAAAATTAGAAAAAAAATAGGCTCTACTTTTTCTCCTCTCAATTTGTATTCATGGAAACTAAGGCCTAGGAACGTTATATCATTTGTCCAAAATCACAAAGGCACTATAAGAAGTGAATGAACTTTGAACTGATGTCTTCTGCCACCAGAACTAGTGATCTTTCTAGTATCACTTAGGTAAAATATATTATTTACCAGGCAATCAAAAAGCATATCAAAAATCTCCTATAATTGGGAATAATTGTAGATGAAAGTATTTTTAAAAAACTATAAAGTGCCATCTTAATGTAAGCTATCATTACCATCTTCAAATCCTCAGGATACCACAGAACATTCTATGAACTATACTCTGGACAAATTGCCTAGTTGTTACAAGCTATTCAACCTCCAACTTATCTAGCCATAGCAGGATGGATGGTGGATTAACTGCTAGCATTCAATTTACCAGATTAGCTCATTTTTCTTTTATCATGGAACTATTTTCTCAAAAGCCTCCAGTAATTCCTCACAGCCTTACTGAATGAAATCCATATGCATTAACTTGCATTCAATTACTTCAATCTAAAATCAACTTGCCTTTTTAGCATGATGTCCTATTAGTCCACATACAAAGTAGGCACTATAACCAAATCGGTTTCCTTATCATTCTTCAATGCACTTTAATTCATTCTTCTGTGTAATTGCTTATTCCATTTTATGAACTCAGAATGCTTCCTATCCCACATTTTTCCCTATTGTATTCTAATATATTCCTTTAGGACTAAGTCCAATGATATCTCCAAGAAAGTTTCCCTGATCATCTAAGTAGCAATGACCTTATTTCCTTCAATTACTGTGGCAATATAGCTTTATTCCTATGTTGCCATCCACTACCTCATATTATTGCTCATATTCTGTTTGTAATTTACCATTCTTCTGTGTCCAAACTCTGACAGTACTAATTTCTAATGAAGGAATGAACTAACAAATAAAAAACTTACTGTATACCAATCCCTGGACTAATGGAGGTAAAAAATATAAAAACAGAGGCAATTCCTTCCCCCTTAGCATCTTCTTTCTAAAAGAGAAGAAGACTGATAGAGAGGAGTAGATCCAAATAGAAGTTTTTTGATTTGAAATGTTAGATAAATAGAGCCATGGGAAAGTAAATTGATAAAACCTTTCCAGTAGACATGACAGTGTTGATTTGACTATGGTTCCATAATTTTAAAGCATAGAGATGAAGTGGGTTAGTGGGGACATTGCGTGAGAGAAGGACTGCTAGTAAAAAGTTAGCTTACCATAAAATGAAATAGTAAATGATATTTATATAACATTTGACAGTTAAAAAGTGCTTTACTCACAACTGCATGAGACAATATAAGTAGCTATTATTATCACATTTGGAAAAAGAATATCAGAAAGATTCAATGGCTGGCTCAAGGTCACACACTTAAAAAATGATAGCAGATTTTCAATCCAGGTTTTCAAGGCCCAAAATTAGTCTTTATTTCCCTATACTGGACAGTCAGGTTCTGTAAGAGTTGTGAACAATATCATATATATATATTTATATTCATATATTGCATCAAAGAGAACACCTTGCACCAAGAAGAAATTCGGTAATATTTTAGTTAAACACAATAAATATTTATGTACCAACTATGTAGAAGGAAAATAGCTAGTAAAAAAATTATACTGACACAAGAAATGCAATTTCTGGTTCATTATCAACCAATATACCAACCTAGCTGGAATATAGTGCATATATGGGAATAATAATAATCAACAAACTTTTATTAAGTGTGTCCTACATTCCAACTAGATTCTGCTAGTTAGCTTTTACTGGCAGGGATACTTGAAGTTCAGAGATGAATGAATAAAATAGAACACATAGAAAATAAGCAGGCAATGACTGGAGGAAGGGTCACTGACAACTGAGAGAATCAAGAAAAGCCTTTTGAAGAAAGTGACACTTAAATTGAACCTAGACAAGGGAGACAGAGATTCCAAGGGACAGCTTTCAAGAGGGAAGATATTACAGGCATAGAGAACAGTCTATGTCAAGGGATAGAGATAGAAAATGAAAAATATCTACTGGAAATAGTATATAAATCAGGTCAACTGGGGAATTTTTTGAGGTAGGAGAAATAATGTGTAAACATACTAAAAAGATAGACTAGAATGGCATTATGGAGCATTTTAAATGCCAAACAGGAAATTTTATATCTTTAAAAGCAATGAGAAACCATTGAGTATTCTGAAAAAGGGAAGCAAATGAAATTTGAACTTTAAGAATATCAACTTGGCAGCTATGGTTCAGAGTGACCACCTAGAAGGCTATTGAAATAGAGCAAATGCGAAGTGATGAGGGCCTAAAGCAAGTTGATTGTGGTATGATAGAAAGCAGGGATAGTTGCAAGAGATACTAAGGAAGAAGCATCACCAAAACTTGGGATTAGTTGGTTTTGAGACTGAATAAGAATGATGAGTTGAGGATGCCTTTTAGTTTTTAAAAGCATGTGATTTCTAAGAATAGTGGTACTTCTTAACAGAAATACACAAGAAAAGATTTATGGTGAAAGATAATGAATTTTATCTTGGACATGTTGAATTTGAAATTCTGACTAGACTTTTGAAAGATGTCTAGCAGTCAATTATTGGGTGCTCAAGGAGCAGAATACAGCAGTATAGATTAGTGAGTCATGTATACAGAGATGATAACATGGTTGATGAGACTATCAAGGAAAAAAGTTCAAAGGAAGAAGAGATCCTAGAAATAACCCTCAGAACCATGTATTTTAAGAGGTTGTAAGATTTATGAGATAAGGAGATGAAGGGAAAAGAGTAGGAGGAAGAAGAGGAAGAAGAGGAGGAGGAGGAGGAAGAGGAGGAAGAGAAAGAGGTGGTGATGATGGTGGTAGTGGTGGTAGTGGTGGTAGTAGCAGTAGTAGTAATACTGATAGTAATAGCAGAAGTCATCATCATCATTGCCAGATAGTATAAGAGCTATGAGGAAGGAATGTTATATAAACCAAAATAATGAAACATATAGAAGAAGATAAATATCAGATAGCATAAGGTCAAAGAAAAGGCCATTTGATTTAGCAACAAAGATATATACTTGGTAACCTAAGAGGAAAGGGAGTAAAATAGTGCATGCAGATGATTCCAGTTTGGAAGTGAAAAAATAATACAAGGCTTCAAATTGTGGAAATACCAAATGTGTGTTCAAGTTAAAGTATTGTTGTTGTCATTATTGTTGTTGCTGTTGTTATAGTTGTTTTAAATGGGGGAGACAAATATCAGCACTGAGAAAGAAGTAAGCATATAAGATGAAACAGGAAATTAGAGAATAGACTGATTAACAACCAGAGGAGAATGGAGGGGATAAGATAAAGAATGCAAAGACATGGCTTTGTTATCTATTTTCTTAGAAGCTATAAAAATAAAGAAGGGAAGATGCAGAGGGATTTTGAGATCTGGAGTAAAGGAATATAGGAGCTCTTGTCAGATGATCTTAGTGTTTTCAAAAGAGTAAAAGGTATGGGTCATCTTCCAAGAATGGGGAGTATAATGTCATGGTATGTCTGTGGGAAAAAAAAAGGA
Source organism: Myrmecobius fasciatus (assembly GCA_023553655.1). NCBI lineage: Eukaryota > Metazoa > Chordata > Mammalia > Dasyuromorphia > Myrmecobiidae > Myrmecobius > Myrmecobius fasciatus. The sequence continues at coordinate 11,631 of JAJPUD010026141.1, forward strand.
AAATGTAAAGAACAGCCACTGAAGCCAGTGAAAAGAAAATAAAAGAATTGTCATGTGCCAGTAATAGCCCACTTGAGCTAGAACAACAACCCGGTTGGTACAGTTTTTTTGATTTCTTCAATCCATGTTCAACAATATGGATATAGGAGTAAAAATTGCTGAAGTGGAAATATCCCACTGCTAAAGACAGGCAGAAAATTAGTGGTAGTAAGATACAATGACATTTTAAGTTTTTCTTTAAAAAAAGCTTAATTACAGTCAAGTTGGTCAATTCTTATTTTTATTTGCTGTGGAAGAATATGAAACTCTTCAGAATGTCACTGGATAGTACTCTTTCATAGTCAATCTCTTAAGAAAAAAAAAGGATGGTGAAGCTTCTCAGACTTTGGAGATAAAAAACTATTTGTGCACTAAATTATTAATATATAAAAGACAAAGTGAAGATTGCAATAAGAATAGGGCCAAAAATGCATGACAAATAGAAGAGAAACAGAAGTGTGAGCTGGAAGGTCAAAAGGAAAACAGTCCTTTGGTAATACAGTCCTACTGGATAAACTGTTGTCTCAGAGATTACAAACTACAAGGGCTTTGTACAAACTGAGGGTTTTACAAAATGAGAAGTGTAAAGAACTAAATAAAATCTGAAAGGGCTGTCTTCTTAGAAAATGGCTAAATATGTTGATCTGAGGAACAATGCATTCCTGTCATCTCCATATGTAAAGACTTTACCTTAAACTAAGATTTTCTTTAATCTTTCCTATGCTAATTATTTTCCAGTTTCCAAGTTATAAATAATGAGATCA